>BRYA01000173.1:0-22410 GCA_030267965.1 Triparma columacea | reverse complement strand
GGGGGGGGGGTATTATTCGGAAGAATCGATGACCTCGCGTCAATAACCTCATGTCTCTCGCCCTTTGCTGCTTCTCATCCCCTCTCTTTCACCACCTCTTTTCAACAGGATTTACCAAAACTCCCCCATTAAGCAGCCGAGGGGAGGAATTCTGTACGGCCCCACTGGGTGCGGGAAGACCTTGATTGGATCTTCTATAGCGGCAGCCTGCGGGCTCAACTTCATCAGCGTCAAGGGCCCTGAGATACTCGACAAGTACATTGGAGCAAGCGAGGCTGCCATAAGGGACGTTTTCAAGAGGGCCGAAGTCGCAAGCCCCTGCCTCGTCTTTTTCGACGAGTTCGAGAGTGTGGGGGGGAAGAGAGGAAAGGACACAACGGGGGTGGGGGACAGGGTGGTCAACCAACTGCTAACATTCCTTGACGGCGTTGAGGTCAGCGAGGGGATGGTATTCGTTCTCGCAGCGACCAGCAGACTCGACATGATAGACGCGGCGCTACTGAGACCTGGGAGGCTCGACCTTAAGATCGAGGTCGGGCTGCCGGGGAAGGAGGAGAGGGAGGATATTTTGAGGAAGACTGTCAGGAAGAACAAGATGGAGGTGGGTAATGGAGTGCTGGACAAAGTGGCAAAAAGCAAGCTTCTGGAACAGAGAGGGGAGCACGGGAAGGTTTACAACGGAGCCGACATATCGGCGATAGCTACAACAGCCTACTTGAAGGCAGTTCATGAGATCATAGATGAGGAGAAGGAGGGGTCAGGGCAGGAGGGGAAGGGGAAGGGGGTTGACGAGGGGGAGAGAAAAGTCGTCATTAGGTATGAACATTTTGTCGCGGCAGTCAAGGACACAAAGTGCAGCGGTGGGGGGGAGGTGGTGGAGGAAAAAGGAATTGGGATGCGCACGATGATGATGTAGGCCGTCGTCCAAAATTAATAGACATTACGACAAGTTACGTCAACACAAAAGAATACAATGGAGGATTTTTTTACGTACCCTTCGCTGCTGCTGCTGCTGGCTTCTCTTCGTCATCGTCATTTGTTTCTGAAAGATTGATGGTGAAAGAGGAGGAGGGCGTGGGAAATGATGCAGGCTCTCCGAATTTTGCAAGATGCACAGCAGCAAACGCAGGCTGGAGGGCAGGAATATTGAAAACGTCGAGGTAGGCGTCAAGATTGTGGTCCCACACAGAAAGATCAGATAAGGATAGATGGATGCAATGAGAGGCAGGGTTCGCCTCAAAATGCTTCACAGCACAACCCTTACGATAACGACTGCAATAGGTCTTCCTCGTCTTAAGACAAACCCAATTTTCCCCGATATCGCCGCAACTACTGCAAGGTTCGTGAAGAATGGTGGCACCTGCGCAGGGGATGATGGGGGGGAAGGGGTTAGTAGGGTTTGTCCTGGCTGGTCCGAAAGTGACGAGGTCCTCCTTAGTGTGATTGTCAGGATTGCAGCACCATCTCACCAAACTCAGGAGGTAGAGGAGAAGGATCCACGGACCCGGGAACATTGGGAGACTCAGTAAGAGGTTCGATCTGAAAACCACCCCCCTCCTGCGCTGCAAGTAGCTCTTCGACAGTTATATCCCCGCGCGCGGAAGCAAAGTCGCTCATGGGGACTTTTTGTTGTTGTTTTTTAATAAGGATGAAGATGGAGGGGTGGCGTTTGACGTAAAGCGGGACAAAAGGAGCTTCTTTTACTTATAAACTGTTACACTGTAGGTTTAGGAGTGCAATGTAAGACGACAAGATGCGTATGGACGCGCTTTCAAAATAAAAAATTGAAGAGCAGTAAAATACTTATCAGTACAATTTTATATACATATATGATCTAATTTATGTATGTTATATACCCTTAAAGATTTACAAATGAAATAGAATCAGTAATGAAAATTAGATTACGTATCTGTGAAAACATTTTGCATATTTATAAATCGATTTTGATATCAATATGTTCAAATTGTTTGTTGTCATATATTAAATTTATTTATACTGATTTGAAACCTTTGAAAAAATATTTTCACTGTTTATCAAATTCATATTTAGGTTAAGCAAAAATGCAAATTTATGTTTTGATATGATACAGTAGAGTTTGAAATATTTTTAGAGTCTCATTTAATCAATTTCATTTTGCCGATTTTTGTCAATGACATTTTCTGTCGTAGATACCGCTAAGGTAAGAAGGCATCATTCAAGATAGTGGATTGTTCACATATTCACAGTTCAAAGATATTGTACTACACTACACAGTATCTGGGGAAAGGGACCAAAGAGATCAAATCATCTGAGACGCTTGCAAGTTGAAAGGAGGAGAACACCAAGTTGATGCAGCTTCTTGGACGGGGATTCTCGGACTTCCTTAAAGAGGTAACAGATGAAATGGGAAAAAGGGTTTGGCGTTTTTGCTGTTAAAAAATTGTTTTTGTTGCTGTTTCCCCTTGCTTGCTAATCGTTACAAATAATATTTCATTTCCTCCACTCCTTGCATCGTCAGCACTCGTCTTCGAAGGGGAGTTTGCGGAAGACGCTCTGAAAGACGAAACCAAAGTACAAGAAGAACATGCTGAGGCCTAATGTCTTGGTCATTTTCCACCCGCTCAAGTGTATAATACACACAATGGCGGAGAGCATGAGGAGGAGGATAAGGATGTCGATCTCGATTCCTTCGGCGCCGACCTTAACGTAGCGCCTCACAGTCCCGTCGTCTTCGAACTGGTAGTCCCCGGTGTGAAGATAGACCATGTAGACGAGCCAAGGGAATGGTAGCCCAACGAGGATGTCGAAGATGTTGGACCCGATAGAGCTGCTAACTGCCATGTCGCCCTCACCCATCCTCGCCACAATCACGGAGGAGAGCAGGTCGGGGACTGAGGTCCCCGCGGCCAAGAAGGTGACGCCCATGACAACGGTGGGGATGGTGAGAGTGTTTCCTATGACCTCCGCCCACGATACCATGAAAAAGGAGTAAACGCCGATCCAGCAGATGGAGGCGAAGAAGGCATAGTAGCACCACTTCTGCTTCCCCGGCTGCCTGACGTCAGGCACGGTTAGGCAGAGGGAGCCAAGAAGCGGAACAAAGAGGAGCCACTGAATTTTCTCAAGCACGCCAGCACCCTTAGGGTAAGGAGACCAAACGCCTTCGGCGACCTCCCCGGCCTCCTCAGCCTCCTTGACGTGGTCAGTCCAGAACATACTCTGCTCGTACCAAGCCTCAAACTCATCGAAGGTGATCTGGTCGGGCTTGCCGCTCTGGTACATCTCCTTGAGGGCCGCCTCGATATCAACGTCAGTGGGTTTGTCGCCCAAGGAGAGAAGGAGCCTCTTCAGTTCATTCTTTTCAATGAACCCAGTGCTGTTCACGTCGACCTTGTTGAACGCTGTATGAGTCTGAGCCTTGATCCTGCAAAGACGAGCGTGGGTAGTGAAGTGTCGTGAGAGGGGTTGTTAGGGCAAAATTTAGGAAGGCAGACATCACACGAGGTGTCTCGCGAAGCTCCCAAAGCACAAAACTGTCGTCGTGGCCAATCTTGATATTTGTCTGTCCCACTCTCTCACCTGCTCTCAGATTTGATGTACCACTTCGTGAATTCCGCGAAGTCGATGACTCCGTCGCCGTTCTCGTCCAGTTCCTTCATGGCGGACCCGAGCTCTGCTTCACTGACATCGCAATCCAGCATCTCAAAGAGCCTGCCAAGCTCCTTGCTGTCAATCAGCCCATTCCCGCTCTCATCAATCTGGTTGAAAACCTCCTGAACATTCCCGGTGAGCTTGGAGACGATGCCAACACCGGCAGTGTCGGCTATGGAGCCATCCTTCATGAGTAGCTTCAAAATTCCAGCGCGAAAGGTTGAAGGCTTGACGAAACTAACGTTGGCACCGATTGCAGGCTTTTCCTCTTCCTCAGGGAGCTTCTTCCCGGCCTTGTGCATGAGGAACTTGTACAGGTCCTGGTTGTAGGCCATCAAGATGACGTACCCGAAGTACATACAGAAGAGGATGACGGCCTCGACAATGTGAATCTCCCCAGGCGTCCACTGGGAGAAAAAGATGAAAAGGGTCAGGAGACCGACAATGTAGTACGAGCAGTCCCTGAAAAGAGGCCACCACGTGAGAGTGAGAATTTCCTGTGAGGCAGCGAGCGTGCGAGCGAATCAAGCCGCGGAAAGGGTTGCGTTAGGGAGTGAAAAACGAAGCGATGAGCGAAGGAAGGAGGGAAGGAGGCCACTTATACAAGCGTTGCTCCCCTCATCTACCCCATTCTCACCTTACTGAACATGGCGCACATGCCGATAACGAAGAGCACGTTGAAGACGGCGGAACCAACAATTGTACCGAACCCAACATCACTCTCCTTGAAGGTTCCAATCATACTAGTGAAGAGTTCCGGGGCGGAGCCACCCGCAGCCATGAGCGTAGCCCCAGCAACATCCATGGAAAGATTCATGTGGTCCTCATTTGCCATCTCCTCCAGAGCAGGGACAAAGAACTCGTCACAGACAATGGCGAGAGCAAGGAACATGTAGATTACACCGCCAATGTAAGCGACGAGAAGGACGGGGGGATCAGCCACGACGCACGAGGCGGTAGAGGTGGCATTCTCCGTGGCATTCCCCGTTGGCGAGGTCAGGAGACGAGCACCACCATCATCAGCAAAGGGAAGGTCGGCCGAGGGTGGGGGGGTGGAAGCTGTTGAGATAAAGGAATAGACAAAGTATACGGACACCAGAGCGATAAACGACACGGATCGAAACAATGCCCTCGTCTCGTACTTTTTTCGGACACCGGCTCGTGCCCTCCTAGCAGAATCCCTGTTATAGGTCAGGGGAAGACGAGGGCTGTTGGGACGAGGGGACATTATGTTCTTGGAATAGATATGGTCCTTGGAGTGTGCCGGTGGGTTCTTAGTTCACGGGAGAGTCCACAGCACAATGAATGTGGTGGTATTTAAGCGTGTAACTAGCAACTTGATCCAATTATCTGGCACCCGAGCCCCAACCGAAGAGAACAGGCAGGCTGTGGTGAGAGGATGAAAAAGAAATGTTCAGATTTTGGTGTTTGAAGGAATTTTTTCATTTTGGATGAAAACGTGAAATCAAGGTCGGAGTTTGGGATGTGGGTCGGGTGGTGCCTTCGTGACCCCTTTTAAAACGTCGTACCAAGGTAAGAAAACCAACCGTTCAGCAACCAAATAAAGTTACTTAACCCCCACCCCTTCAACCCCTCCCATATCTCAAACACACCGACCCAAAATACTCCCATGTTCAAGTCAAGTCTAATTCACTTCTTCCTCGTTATAACAACCCATGTGAGCCTAACGAGAGCGTTCCTCGCCTCCGACTCGGGGAGCCTGAGAAGTGCTTCGATCGCTTTCTCGGCGTGGAACATTGCGAGGTCGTTGGCCTTTTTCATGGCGGTTTCCGACTTGAACAAGTGTTCGAGTGCCGTCTGCTTGTCTCCTGATTTCTGCGAGAGGCAGCGGGTGGGAAGGAGCGAAGCAGCGGGTGGGAGAGAGCGACACGGCGATCGAGGGGGGTCAGAGGTGCATTGCAAAGGAAAAGAAAGAGATACAGAATGCATTAGTCGTCCCTCCACTCCTTTTTCTTACCTTAAACCTCCTCATTACAAGCGGTCTTAACGCCGAGTACTCCTGAGCCGCGTATAAGATCGGTGCCGTGCTCAGCCCTAGGTCCATGTCCGCAAGCGCCGGTTTCCCAAGCACGCTGGCCACCCCGGTGAAGTCCAGGATGTCGTCCTGGACCTGGTACGCGAGGCCCAAGTGGTAACCGAACTCTTCGCAGGCGGTGGCAACCTCGGAATTGTAGGCGTGACCACCGAGGAGGGCGACGGAACGACAGGCGTAGCAGACGAGGGACGCGGTTTTGTAGTAGGATTTGCGGAGGTAAGTATCCATCTGCAGCAGGGACTCAGGGGGGCTGGTGGGAAGCGAGAAGTGAAAAGCGAAGCAAGGTAGGGTGAGCAACCGAAACGGCGCAATAGGGGATGCTAGAAGTTGCCTTGTACCTTCCATCCGTTCTCACCTCTTTAGCTGCATAATCTCCCCGCTCACCAACGACTCAAGAGCCGTGGCCATGATTTGCACCACGGCCGTGTTCTCAAGCCTCGCCAGCAGCACACTTGCGCGTGCCAGTAGGTAATCCCCCGCCAACACGGCAACTTTGTTGGAGTAAAGCTTGTGTACAGCCTCTCCCCCCCTCCTGGTGTCAGCCTCGTCGAGGACGTCGTCATGGATAAGGGAGGCGACGTGGATCATCTCAACAATCTGACCGAGCTGCGCCTGGCGCCTCCAGACCTCGCTTCCCTTGTGGTTGGAGGGGTTGATAGGGGTGGAAATCTTGGACGCACCGGAGGAGTCACCCGCGAGACCCTCTACGTTCGAAGCGGCGACAGCGGCGGCCATCAGTTGTACTATGGTAGGCCTGGGGGGTGGAAGAGGGGAGGGGGGAGTTTAGCTGAAATGCAAATTTACCCCACTTTTTACAAACTCCTCACTTCACTTCTCCCTCACCTGAAACGTTTCCCGTGACGTTTCTCGAAGAAATGCTTTGCAGCCATGGATAGCACGGGCTGATCACTGCTCACCAGTTCCTTGATGCTATCGCTGAACGGCTGCAGCTCACCCTCAACTAGCTTGAAAGGCTCCGGGAGCTTCTTCATGAACTTGTCGTCAGCAGAACTAAGGGCAAAATCCTTCAAACTATCATCTCTCTCATCCCCCCCCTTCTTCGCATACGCCACCGCGCTCGCCGACTGCACCCCCCCCTCTGACTGTGGCAGGATCTGGAACAATGAATATGAAGGAGTCAGCTTCAGGGTGGTCTCACTGTGGCTTAATGCCTCCGCCTCTGCGCTGACAACAATAGGATTCGCAGCAACATGTGCCTCGGTAGCATGAGAGGACTGAAGCTGCAGGGCTAGCCTCCTATTTTGCACACAAGGCGCAGGGGCTCTTGTGTCAGTCCGCTGACACAGGACTTGAGCTGGGGTTGAGAACCCCACACAACCGGGGCTCAACATCAAAAATAATAATACATACGATACGGCATGTCGGATCGGGATAGACATATTTATTGGGAAGAAAAATTGGGTTGACTTCTCGCGGAGTCAGGCGCTGATGAGACACGAAAACTTTGAAAGGGGCTTGTTGTACGACGTTGAACGAAGGAGGGGGCGCTTTTGAATATTTTGAGACTGGGGAGCGAGAATTATCTGTGAATGACGCGTATTACGTTCAGTAGAAAGAGCAAGGATGGGGAGCAAAATACAGTCACGATTTCCACGGTTCTTGCCCGAATTGCATCTGGTCATTCTTTGGCAATTTTGTTCCCTCAATTATTCCGTGAGGTTTCGTTATTATTCCGTGAGTTGATTATCGGGACACCGTATATCACAAAGAAACACCATGCTTCGAAAAACCCTTCCTCTCGCCGGCGCTCTCCTGGCAACATATCCCTTTCCCCTCACCTCGACGAAATCGCCGACGGCCAGATGCGAAGGTAGAAGCTTGGAGGATGTTATAGCGCTCATAAGATCAGACAAAGATTTGAGGAATAGGTGGGAGAAGGACGAAGATAATTGGAGGAAGCTTCCCGCCCGTGCTTGGCCCGAGAACCAGCCTGGAGTCGACGAGGAATCTGAGCTACGAAGAAGTGTATCCGTAGTTTGCGCCTCCCCTAAAAGCCGCACATGCAAGGATGTAAAATTCGCCCTTGCCACGTGCCTGGTATTTAACAACCTGGACGTGGATGAAGGTTTTAAGATATACGAAGACAATGCGGCGAACGGATGTGACAATAGTAGGTGAGAATAGAGGGGAAATGAGGAGAAATTGTAGATCAGCATAACAAAGTAACACGAAGATGATGATCCGCACGGCTCATGGCGTAATATCCCGTACCATGGATCCTAACCTTCACTCCCCACCAACCTCATCTGCTCATCACATCGCTTTCACTCATTGCAGCACGGCGGCGGGTATTGTCTTGGTGGAGGGTTTCAATAACGGGAACGTTGATTTGGAGAAGGGTTCCAAATACATCAAGGCAGCGGCTGCCGCCGATAACAACCAGGGAATTTTTGAGCTGGCCTCTCTCTACTACACTGGTGCTGCGGAACCTTATATACCTGAGGACGAGGATGAGGCCATGAGTTTATTTGAAAAGGCGGCAAAAAGGGGGCATACGTGCTCTGAGTTCATGCTCGCGGACATGCTCATTGAGAGGGGGTCAGATTTAGGGAGGGCAACAGAACTGCTGTACAAGGCTGGGGAGAAGGGACATAGATTCAGTAGACAGCAGATTTTGGCAATCTTGGATGGGAGGCACAAGGTCAACAAGAAGTAACGCAGAAAGAAAATGTTTGTAACAAGTTTCAGAATATACTTACCTTGTTAGTTGGTTCCTTCGTTCCTTCCAAATTTTATTCATTCTCCCCCCACCCCCCCTCTCTCCCCCCCCCCCCCCCCATCACTCCCTCCTCTTGCCTCACACCCAACAACCAGCCAAACAAGTAAAGTTCGTCAAAATCACGTTCCCTCATCCCCCCTTCAAGATCCAAGCAAAACCTTCCACAAAGGGAGAGCCATGGTGCACATCCTAAATGTCGCTGAAAAGCCCTCCGTTGCCAAGGCCCTCAGCCAGGTATTCAGCGAAATATCTAATTCACATGTACAGAATGATGGTATGTGGTAGATAGTGTATATAGTACCTCATTTATGGTTTGGAGCGAAGTTTGCCGCCGAGACCTTTCTTCTCTTCTCCGTCCCTCCGCTCCTTTCACTCCCTAACGCCCCCCCCACCCCCCTCTTTTGCATCTTACAGCTGGAAGGTCCACATACAATCGAATATTTACCGTAAACAACGTCAACATTCCTGACCCCAGGCAGCGGAACTCACAACCTCAGCACATGAAGATGGTCATGACGTCCGTGGCGGGGCACATCTCGGGTATCGATTTCAAGGCCCCGAACAACAAGTGGAGCGCGTGCCTGGACTCTGATTTGTTTACGGCCCCACTCGAGAGGTGAGTTGGAGAGGGAGGGTGGTGGGGCAGGGCTTGAAAACTGAGGCTCACGCAAAGACTCAAACGACACAAATCCAGAACCGTGAACCCATTATTCTTGGATTTGAAGCGCCAACTCGAGGAGCAGGCAAAGAAAGGTGAGAATCAGAATCGACCTCTCCCCCTCTACACACCCACACCCAACTATTTCTGACTATTTGTTCGTCGCTTCGCTCCTCCTCACCAGCTGAGATCCTCGTCCTCTGGCTGGATTGCGACCGCGAGGGTGAGGCCATCGCCGAGGAGGTCCAAGAGATCTGCTGCAGTGCGAACCGCCGATTGAAACCCCACGTGTTCCGCGCCAAATTCTCCACGGTGCTCCAAGGGGAAATAAGGAGGGCGCTCAATAACCTAGGGAGGCTAGATATGAAACAGGTGGACGCAGTCAACGCGAGGCAGGAGATTGACCTGAGGATCGGGGCGGCCTTCACGAGGTTTCAGACGAAGAGGTACCAAAAAAAGTACGGGCTCCCCTCAGTGATCTCCTACGGTCCGTGCCAATTCCCAACCCTAGGTTTCGTCGTTGAACGTTGGGCTCGCATAGAGACGTTCATCCCTGAGCAATTTTTCACGATAAAGTTCGGAATGAAGGTGAGATGAGACAAGGAGTGGGACGACGCGCGGCAAGTGAAGCGAGTCGCGGAAGGTTTGCACAATCGGGGATGTAATGGGACACAGACTCGTCGCATCCGCCCCCGCGAATGCCACCACACGAATTTACCCTCTTTTGTCGTTCGCTTCGCCCTGTTCGCTCGCTTATCGCAGGACCCTGATTCCCCGAATCGAGAAATCAGCTTTCAGTGGAAGCGCAACCGACTCTTCGATCACGTCTGCGCTCTCGCCCTGTACAGGTCGACGCTACAAGCTCGAAAGGCGAGGGTTTTGGGCACAGATGGGAGGAACCAAAACAAATGGCGTCCAACGCCTCTAGCAACCGTGGAGCTTCAGAAGAGGGCTTCCAAATATCACCGCCTTGCCTCAGAGGTTACCATGGATGCGGCGGAGAAGGTGAGAACTGACAAAGAGCGACAAGAACACGATAATTCTTAAAGTATAATGCTAGGCCGAGGGCTTCGTCACATAATTCAAAAAGCCAACGCACTCCCTCGTTCGTCGCTTCGCTCCCCCCCCGTTTCGTTCGTCGCAGCTTTACCAAGCTGGTTACATCTCGTACCCAAGAACTGAGACTGAGATATTCAAGCCAGAGTTTGACGTTAGAGGCGCAGTGGAAGTCTTCAGGAACAACAACCTCTGGGGTGGGTACGCGCGGACCTTGCTGGACAACGGAAAGTTCCAACAACCTAGGAACGGCAGGAATGACGACAACGCGCACCCTCCCATCATCCCCGTGAAATCCGTGGATCCTGCGGAGCTTCCGGATGTCGCCCAGAGGCAAGTTTACGAGCTCGTTACTAAGCACTTTCTTGCCTGCTGCTCAATGGACGCGAAGGGGCAACAAACCGTGCTGAGCGTCAAGATGGGAACTGAAGAGGTGAGCGAGGCAAGGAAGAGCGAAGCCACGATGTTGGCGGGCTTTAATCAACTAAATGTTAAACCCTTCGATCGTCGCCCCTCCCCCCCCCTTACGTAGTTCACTGCCAAAGGGCTCATGGTCACCGAGTACAATTGGTTGGAAATTTACAAACCCTACGAGCGCTGGTCTGCCGGCCAGGGAATTCTCCCGAATATGGGAACAGGAACGGAGTTTGAGCCCGCCTCATTGATTTTTGAAAGCGGCTCGACAGCACCCCCCAGCTTTATGAGCGAGGTCGAATTGATCAGCGAGGTGAGTTTACTATTATTATCATTTTTTTAATGTTGTTATTATCAATTCGTGTAAGAGCTAATAACACGACAATTTGAACTCAACAAACTCACCAACGCTCGTCGCAGATGGACAAGAACAAAATAGGAACAGACGCCACGATTGCCTCTCACATCAAGACCATTCAAGACCGCGAGTATGTGGTCAAGGAGGGGCAGCACTTCAAGCCTACTAAGCTAGGAATCGCCCTTGTCGAGGGGTACAACAGCATGGGCTACCAACTCAACAAGCCCCACTTGAGGGCCAAGATGGAAAGGCAATGCAACCAGATTGCAAGGTGAGAATCAACCAAGAACGTCGAAATTGCCAAAACATCTAACCGACAACATTCCCATTTTTTCTATTGCTTCGCTCGTCTCAGCGGAAACCTGACAAAGACCAATGTCATCGCTGATGTCCTCAGAGAGATGAAGGAATGTTTCATCAAGGTCGAAGGAGAAGTGAACAAACTCGACGCTGCTTTTGCAAGGCACTTCAGCTCAGTCGTTGACCAAGCAGTCTTGGTAAAGAGGGCATTCTCTGAGTGCAAGTGCGGGAGGAGGTGAGACGGGCAGCAACGTAACGACACATCGCCCAAGGCACCTTTCAATGACATCCACTCCTATCCACTAAGACACTCCTTTCCACGACTTGCTTCGCTTGTCTTTTCGCTCGTCGCAGCATGGACCTGAAGGAGCTACCTGTCCAAAACGGAAACGGTGGGAGGGCGGGAGGGCGAAGCGGGCAGAAGGTTCTTTACTGCGACCCTTGTAAGGAATCCTTTTCCCTGCCTAACACTGGGAAGTTTGAACCTGCCGAGGAGGCGTGCCCAGAATGCGACATGCAGGTCGTAATTCAAAAGCAGGGAGACGGGTACGAGGGGAGGGATAAGAAGATATGCCCGAACTGTATGAACAACCGTGTGGAAAGCAGTGTTACTGGTGAGTCCCGAGTCCCTTGTCCAAGACGCCACGCCAACCTCGCCCACAACGCCCTTTCTCCTCACCTGTCAACCTCGCCCCCCCTCCCTCCTCAGTCTTCAAGTGCCCGCGTTGCCCCGAGGGCTTGATTAGACTCAAGAAGCCAAATTTCAGCAGTGGGTACCTCCTCTCATGCAACACCTGCAACGTCCCAGGGAACGAAAACGCATTCTCCATGTGGATGCCAAAGTCGGCCACCAAGATCGAAGTTTGTGAAGAGCAATACACGTGCAATTGCGGAGAGGGGGGGGTCGCAGGAATTGCCAGGAAGCTCAAATTTGTCTGGAAACAGGGAAGTGTTCCCCCCCAAATGATGGCTGAGCAGCACCTCCCAATGTGCGTCCTTTGCGACCAGGACCTCAAAGACTTTATGGGCGTAAAGGTTCCAATTGCCCCAAGAGGAGGCGGGGCGAGAGGGGTGGGAGGGGGGAGGGGTGGAAGGGGACGCTGAGAGGGGGAGGAGGAGGAGGGGAGGGGAGGGGAGGGTAGGAGATGGAACAATAGCGGGGGGGGCTGAGGATGGATGTAGCGGGGAGAGGTCATGTGTACCATTGTACCATTGTACGAATCTAATTTATTGATTGTTCACTTCAATATTTTTTTGGTCTTGAAGCTTTCCCTAGCTAAACACCACGTCCGTCTTTGAGAACCAAACCCCTGTAAAATTGAACAGACCTAATGAGGTTCCTAGTTGGTCTAGCGCTGCTTGCAGCAGCTACTGACTGTTTCACAATTCCTGGTGAGTGATTATGTGTCGAACTATTACTCACAACAGGATTTTGTGGTGACCCGTGTGGTTAATTCGCAAGGGCTCTTGATTGGTTTTTCTGCACAATGTTACGACACACTGCGCCTTTATTGCATTGTTCTGTTGTGATGTTACTTTCAGCGTCGAATCTGGTAGTCTGAATTTGCGCTATATCTTTTTGTGATTTTATTTTTTCTCTTTACAGGGAATCACGCCGACAACTGGGTTTATTGCCAGCTTTTTGCTTTTCTCCGACGCTTTAGTGAATTTCTTTGGCATTATCTTGTCTTATAAAGTTTAGATATACGTGTTTCTTCAAGTTTACTTCGTTCTAACCCACAAACCACACAATTTTTGCTTGACGCCACCAGGGTTCGGTGTTGCTCCTTCCACCAAGAAGGTTGTGACGCCTGCTATGGATGTGAAGGTTGTATCTCCCGCTTTCTTACATTCATCTTCTTCCGTTTTGAACATGGCTGCTACGATTGATGATAGCATCTCTAGCAAGACTGCACTTGAAGACTATGTTGCTGCGAGGGGGGGAAATTTGCCAATCAAGAAGATTCTAATTGCCAACAACGGGATGGCTGCGACAAAGAGCATTCTCTCCATGCGGCAGTGGGCCTACATGGAGCTCGGGGACGAGAGTGCTATCAAATTTGTGGCAATGGCAACCCCTGAGGATTTGAAGGTAAGTCTTGGACCATATCTGATGGAAGTTTTCGGTATCTATGCTGCGTGGTCCGCATCGGTTCGGCTGCTCTGTTTTTTTCTTCGTCTGACCTCCCCCCTTCCCTCCTCCCCCACCTCCCCCACCTCCACCCCCACCCACCCCAGGCCAATGCCGAATTCGTCCGTCTCGCAGACTCCTTCGTTGAGGTTCCGGCAGGAAAGAACAGCAACAATTACGCCAACGTTGACGTCATTACGAAGATCGCGAAGGAGCAGGGAGTCGACGCCGTGTGGCCTGGATGGGGCCACGCATCAGAGAACCCCAAGCTCCCTAACACCCTCAAGGAAATGGGGATCAAGTTCATTGGACCGACCGGCCCCGTCATGTCCGTTTTGGGCGACAAGATTGCCGCCAACATCCTCGCTCAAACCGCCAAGGTGCCCTCCATCCCCTGGAGCGGCAGCTGGGGCGGACCCGGGGACGGGCCTCTCGAGGCCTCTCTCACTTCCGAGGGCACTATCCCCGACGATGTTTTCGAGATGGCGACCTGTCGCAACGTCGAGGAGGCTGTCGAGGCCGGAGCCAGGATTGGGTACGAGAATGGCCTGATGATCAAGGCTAGTGAGGGAGGAGGGGGAAAGGGAATCCGTTTCGTCGACAACGAGGAGGACCTCCGCAACGCCTACATCCAGGTCTCCAACGAGGTCGTGGGCTCCCCTATCTTTATGATGCAGCTCTGCAAAAACGCCCGCCACCTGGAGGTCCAGATCGTGGGCGACGAGCACGGCAACGCCGTGGCCTTGAATGGCCGCGACTGCAGTACCCAGCGTCGCTTCCAGAAGATCTTCGAGGAGGTGAGAAGGAGAGAACGGGAGAACAAAACGCCGAGGACGATACAACTCTAGCACATCGATTGTACACCATATTAACACCTACGAAACCTTCCGCCCATCTACCCTCCCCTTCGCAGGGACCCCCCGTCATTGCCCCCCCCGAGACCTTCAAGGAGATGGAGCGTGCCGCTCAGCGTCTCACTCAGTCTATAGGCTACGTCGGAGCAGGAACCGTCGAGTACCTCTTCAACGCCGACACCGGAAAGTTCTTCTTTCTCGAGCTCAACCCTCGTCTTCAGGTCGAGCATCCTGTTACTGAGGGTATCTCCCTTGTGAACCTCCCCGCAACGCAGCTCCAGGTTGCGATGGGCATCCCCCTCTACCGCATACCCGAAGTTCGCAAGTTCTATGGCAAGCCAGACATTTACGGAGACGACAAGATCGATTTCCTCGAGGAGGACTATAAAACCATCGACTCCCATGTCATCGCCGCCCGTATCACCGCCGAGAATCCCGACGAGGGTTTCAAGCCCACGTCTGGTACCATCGAGCGCATCAAGTTCCAGTCCACCTCCAACGTCTGGGGATATTTCTCAGTCGGGCCTAATGGCGGCATCCATGAGTTCGCCGACTCCCAGTTCGGTCATCTCTTCGCCAAGGGTCCTACTAGAGAGCACGCCCGCAAGTCTCTTGTCCTAGCCCTCAAGGAGATTGAGGTCAGGGGCGAAATCAGGACCACAGTGGAGTATCTAGTCGAGCTCCTCGAGACTGAGGAGTTCAAGCAGAACACGATCGACACGTCTTGGTTGGACGGAATCCTCAAGGAGAAGGTAAGGACGGACTAAGAACAAAAGAAAAATGATCGCGTTTGTCCACTTACATGACCCCTCTCCCGATCTCGCAGTCTGTTTCTGTTAGCCAGCCTCCTCACCTTGTTGTCACTTCTGCTGCTGTCTACAAGGCCATAAACCACATCAACGAGGTCAAGGACGAGATCAAAGCCAGCCTCGCCAAGGGACAGACCTCCCTCTCCGGCATCAACAATATGAACAACTTCCCGATCGAGATTGCTTACGAGGACGTCAAGTACATTTTCACTGTCTCCCGCACCTCCCCCGACACCATCCGTCTCTCCATCAACGACCAGCAGATCGACGTCAAGGTTAGGCAGACCCCCGAGGGAGCCCTTGTTGCCAACTTCGGTGGCGCTCCCCACAGAATCCTTGGACTGGACGAGCCTCTCGGTCTCCGTCTCTCTGTCGACGGCGTCACTACTCTCATGCCCACCATCTTTGACCCCTCCGAACTTCGCACGGATGTCACTGGTAAGGTCGTCCGCTACCTTCAGGAGCCCGGCAAGGAAGTCAAGGCCGGGGAGCCTTATGTTGAGGTCGAGGCCATGAAGATGATCATGCCCATCAAGGCCACAGAGAGCGGGACCGTCAGCCACACTATGAGCCCGGGCTCCATCATCAGCGCTGGCGACCTCTTGGCCACCCTCAAGCTCAAGGACCCTTCTAAGGTCAAGAAGATTGTCACCCACTCTGGAAAACTCGACATTGACGACGTTTTGCTTGATATCTCCTCCTCTGAGGGAGTCGCCTTCGCTCTTGCCGGATACTCACAGGACGTAGAGAGCGTTGCCGTCTCCGCCATGGAGGGTTTCAAGGACATCGAGTCTGCCGCCGAGTTCGTCTCTACCACCGTCAACTCTTATCTCGAGACTGAGAGCAAGTTTGACTCCAAGCTGCTCGACGACGTCGTCCTCGGCCTGATCAAGGACAACAAGGACAGCCTTGACGCCGTCATTGAGACCTCTATGGCCCACCAGCAACTCGGAATGAGGAACAAGCTCATCCTCGCCATCCTTCGCCAGGTCGAGACCTTCCCTGACCGCTTCGAAATGACTGCCATTCCATCCCAAATGCTTGATGCCCTCACTTCGCTCACGAAGTTACAGTCCAAGCAGTACGGCGAGATCGTCCTCTCTTCCTCCTCCATCATTAGGGAGAGTGAGATCCCTTCCTTCGCGATTAGGAAGGACGAGCTAAGGTCCGCCCTCATGAGCGAGGACAAGTCTAATCTCGCCAGGTCCACGACTCTCTCTGCTGGCGTCGACCTCCTTTCGGCCCTCTTTGACGACTCCGACGAGAAGATTCGCGCTGCTGCTCTTGAAGTATATGTCAGACGCGTCTACCGTGCTCACTCCATTCTTTCAATCGACGTTGCCACTGTCGATGGAAGGCTGACAGCAAACTGGAAGTTCCAATTCGCAGACACCCCCGCCGAGGAGAGCCCGATTCGCAACGGACACATCTCTGTTGTCGCCAATGAGGCTGCTGCCATCTCCAACCTGGATTCCATGCTTTCCAATATGGAAAGTAATATCGGTGCTGAGTCTGGCGACGAGATTGTCAACGTTTTCCACGTCGCTTTGACCGACAAGTCGGCGGACTCCGACGACACTATCTCTTCCAAGTGGAGTGAGACCTTGACGTCCAAGGCCGCTGTCCTCCACAAGCTTCAGGTCCGCTCCGCTAACGTCCTAATCGCGGCTACACCCAAAAACCCCAGGTACTTCAGCTTCCCCCACTGCGACGGATTCAAGGAGGACACCCTGAGGAGGAACATGAGGCCCACCTTCCACCACCTCTTGGAGCTTGCCAGGTTGACTTCCAACCACGCACTCGTGCGCATGAACGCCGTCGGCAAGAACGCGCAAGTGTACCTCGGAACCGAACAGACTACCCGTCCCATCCGCGGACCCCCTCCACAGGTCCTCTTTGTGCGTGCTCTTTCTCACTCTGTTGATGTCGCGTCCTCCGAAGGTGCCCGCCGCGCCCTCCTTCAGGGTCTCGACGAGCTCGAGCGCGCTCAGTCCGACTCTAGGGTCAGCGAAACCTCTTCCTCTAGAATTTTTCTTCACAGTCTCCCCGAGCTCGACACTACTCCCGAGGAGATCGTCGAGAACTTCAAGGAGATCATGGATAAGCTGAAGTCCACGTTCGCCACCCGCCTCCTCAAGCTCCGTGTCGACGAGATCGAGGTCAAGCTCAGGGTTAGGGTCAAGGAGAATGGCAAGGATGTCATCAAGCCTGTGCGTCTCATTGCCTCCTCCATGAGTGGGGAGTGGCTGAAGGTTTCCGCCTACAACGAGTTCCCTGATAAGATCACGGGAGTCACCCAGGAGTTTTGCAGGTGAGGAGAGACGAGGAGCGAAGCGAGACGGAGCAAAGCGAGACAAAGAACGAAACGATGCAGGATTGGACTAGTTCCAAAACGCACTCCGCCAATAATTTCACGTCTGATATTAACTCCCTGCCCACCTCTTCTTCATCGCAGGCTTGGAGACGACGAAGAGCTCTGCACCTTCGACCCCTACGGCACCAGCAACGTTGTCCAGACCAAGAGGGCTATCGCCCGTCGCGTTGGATCCACTTACGCCTACGACTTCCTCGGGCTTCTCGAGGTCGGCCTCGTCGACGAATGGGATCGCCATCTCAAGGATATTGCCACCGGAGACCTTTCGAGGTCGAACGATGCCATGCCTGGAAGGCTCTTTGAATCCCAGGAGCTTATTTTCGACGCCGACAAGAACTTTATGAAGGGTTCCAGGGAGATTGGAACCAATAAGATCGGCATGTTGGCTTGGCACGTGACCATGAAGACGCCCGAGTACCCCGAGGGTAGGGAGGTCGTCTTCATTGCCAACGATGTTACTGTTCAGAGTGGAAGTTTCGGGGTCGACGAAGACGACTTTTACTTTGCCGCAAGCGAGTACGCGAGGAAGCTCAAGATCCCCAGGGTCTTTATCGCTTGTAACGCAGGCGCGAGGATTGGCCTCGTGGAGGAGCTCAAACCTTTGTTCCAAGTGAAGCTTACCGACCCCGCCAACCCCTCCAAGGGTTTTGACTACCTCTACTTGACCGACGCAGACTACGAGAATCTTGCGGAGGGAACCGTCAAGGCCGAGAAGTGCCCAGAGGGTTGGAAGATTATCGACATCATCGGCACCAAGAACGGCATTGGAGTTGAGAACCTAAGGGGCAGTGGAATGATTGCCGGAGAGACGAGCAGAGCATACGACGAGATCTTCACTCTCTCGTACGTGACCGGAAGGAGCGTCGGAATTGGCGCCTATATTGTCAGGCTGGGCCAGAGGGTCATTCAGATGAAGCAGGGACCCATGATCCTGACTGGTTTCTCCGCCCTCAACAAGTTGCTCGGGAAGGAGGTTTACACCAGTCAGGACCAGCTCGGAGGACCTCAGGTTATGTACCCTAACGGAGTGACCCACGAGGTCGTCGACAACGACCAGGCTGGAGTTGGCGCCATCATCAGGTGGCTCAGTTACGTCGCCAAGGACGCCACGGCTTTGCCCGCGGTCAGGGAGAACGCCGACCCCGTTGACAGGAAGGTCGAGTTCCAACCTACTAAGACCCCCTACGACCCCAGGCACATGCTCGGGGGAGATGGGGATGCCTTGGGTTTCTTTGACAAGGGAAGTTTCACAGAGTACTTGGGCGGATGGGGAAAGAGTGTCGTTACTGGAAGGGCCAGGTAAGGAGTGGAGTGGGGGGGGGGTTGGGGGCGCATTGGCAGCGGACGAAGCGAGTCGCGGAAAAATATTTGACTATAACGCACCACACAGCGATCCTAACCCCTTTCACGATTCGCTCCCCTCATCACAGGCTCGGAGGAATCCCTGTCGGTGCCATCGCAGTCGAGACCAGAATGGTCGAGCAGAGAATCCCCGCGGACCCCGCAAACCCGGACAGCAGGGAGGCGATCCTTCCCCAAGCCGGACAGGTTTGGTTCCCTGACTCCTCCCACAAGACTGCTCAGGCAATTAGGGACTTTGGAAATAGCGAAAACCTACCCCTCATGATCTTCGCCAACTGGAGGGGCTTCAGCGGAGGAACCAGGGACATGGCCGGGGAGATTCTCAAGTTTGGTGCTATGATCGTTGACGCCCTCAGGGAGTACAAGCACCCCGCCTTTATCTACATCCCTCCCCATGGAGAGCTCAGGGGAGGAAGTTGGGTCGTCGTCGACCCTACCATCAACCTGGAGAAGATGGAAATGTACGCCGACGAGGAGAGCAGGGGAGGAATTCTCGAGCCCCCCGGAATCTGCGAGGTGAAATTCAGGAAGCAGGACCAGCTCGCCGCCATGCACAGGACCGACCAGGAGCTGCAGATCCTTGACCAGGAGCTCGACGCTTGTGAGTTTGACAGCGACGCCATCCAGCTCAAGCAGAAGATCAAGGAGAGGGAGACCATGCTCCTCCCCCTCTACATGCAGGTCGCCCACGAGTTCGCCGACCTCCACGACCGAAGTGGCAGGATGAAGGCAAAGGGCGTGATCAGGGACGTCGTCAGCTGGAGCACAAGCAGGGAGTACTTCCACTACAGGATCAAGAGGAGAATTCTTCAGGATGACCTCGTAAAGCAGTTCAAGTCTGCAGACGATTCCCTTGACGCCGAGGCGGCCATGGGGATCATGCGCGGAATGTACAAGGGGAAGGACTTTGAGGACGACAAGGAGTTCCTGGCGTGGTGTGAGAGCGCCGGAGCCGCCATCGACGACAAAATCCTCCAGATGAAGAAAACGAGGATCAAGGCCAAGATCGCAGAATTGGAGAGTCTGCTCTGAACGAAGTGTGGGAGATAAGCGGGGGGGGATAGGATAGGATACGAGGGACCAACAGGATTGGCGAAATAACAAAACAAATGAAATCACATTTTACACGAATAGTTTTACCGTATATTATACGGAATCTTCACGCTACATTGCAAATCATATTGGGTTCGGTGGTCAATTCTCGGTTGGTCAATTCTCCTCCTATATCTTGCCTATTTTCTCCATTACGTTGGAACCACTAGGGAAGAAGGTGCTCAACGTAGTTTGTCTCTTTAACAAATCAAGCTGTGTGGTCCCAAACGAAATTCTCTGAGCTATTTCCTCGGCTTCCCCGGTTTCCACGGGCTCTCTAAATTGGTTCCTCACACTCCGAACGACGTAAGAGGACACATTGTAGTCTTGGAACCGCTTACCCTCACGTAGGAGGGAACGATAGAGTGAAACGACGTTTGATGAGGACATTAGATAAGAATTTTTGAGGGAGCCAGAAAAGAGCTGAAAAGAGTGTGGAATCGGATATCAGGTTTCGGACTTTTCGGAAGTCAGAAAAAAATAGACCTTTTACCTCACACGGAGCTTCCCTGGGTAAGTAGCTCGATTCATGTACGAGGGATGGGCTTGACGGTGATAGTAGCGCAAAAAATGGGAGAGAATTGGCGATAGTCCCAAACTATTTTCCTCATGAATGATCCTAGCTCCCGAAGTTGGATTTCAAAATCGGAATCTGACATCTCCTGTTGGGCGTCAACGTTGATTTACTTCAAGATTTCCGGGATCTAACTACATGGGATGACGGGGCGGTCACAAGACGTCACCAAAATGACCAGGGAGCCGAGAGATTTCCCATGGTCTCTACACTCCGACACTCTGCCCAATGACTTAAGTTGGTCGAACGTCCCAATGGTGGTCTCACGCCGGGCCTGTCCTTTTCGTATTGGCTTTCGAAATTGACAAGCTTATACACTCTTCTAACCTTCACCGATCCGTACACCCACCGCTCAGATTCCGATACAACACGAGTTGAGCAACCGCACATGGACGTGGAGAACGAACACCGAGGGGGGAGCGAAGAGGGCGTAGAGGAGACTAATATGCCACAAGTCAGTGCCTCGGTGTCTGAGAATCGTCTCAGCGAACCTAATATAGGATGTGAGAGGACAATTATCTCAACATCGGGTGTTGATAGGCCTCATGAAGACGCTGGACAAGGTGAGTTCGCGTCGGGGGTGAAGTTGGAAGAGCGCCAATCATATGTATCAGTGAACGAAGGAGAGATGGTTGAGGAGCGTGTTGAAATATTACCGAAAATCTCAAAAAAACATCATAATCGCCAACACCCCAGACTCTGAAAATGATCATGGGGAAGCCATACGAGGTGAGTAAGCGTCGGGCGCTCGAGGAGGAAAAGAGCATTTTTATACTTCAGTAGAGGGCCGGAGATGTGTCGGAGGACAAGATGAAGTTTGCCACTTTTGCTCACTTTTCCCCTCCACTGTATTTGTCGTTTCCTCTGCAGCATCTGAAATGTCTCATGAGGACGCCGGACGAGGTGAGTTGTGAGTTGAGCACCAGATAAGGAAAAATGCGTTTTAACGCGCGGAGCTGTTCGCGGAGGGCCTGGCCCTCGGCGTCGAGCTCGACGGGCGGCGGCCACGGCGCACGTGCGCGCGCGCCGGTCTGCGGCGACCGCATGGGATCCATCTCCAGCGACCGCGTGGGTTCCGTCTGCGGCGACCGCATGGGACGCTTCTGCGGCGACCGCATGGGTTCCGTCTCTGGCGACCGCATGGGGTGCTTCTACTTGGACTGCATGGGTTCAATCTCCGGCGACCGCGTGTGGAGCGCTTGATATGCTACACAGAAACGAGGAGCATGCGTTGATATCTCTTCATGTTGACTAACAAACACCATAATCGCCATAACCGCAGACTCTAAAAACGGCCACGAGGACGCGGGCCGAGGTGAGTTGTGCGTTGAGAGCCAGAAAAGAAAAATACATTTTGATATTCTAGGAGAGAGCGCAATAGTCGCGGGAGGGCGCGTTGAAACTATGTAGTTTTTTCTCACCGCTTGTGTGTGGGATGCGCGGAGCCGTTCGCGGAGGGCCTGGCCCTCAGCGTCGAGCTCGACGGGCAACGGCCGCGGCGCATGCGCGCGCGCGCCGGTCTGCGGTGACCGCATGGGATCCATCTCCGGCGACCGCTAGGGTTCCGTCTGCGGCAACCGCATCGGATCCGTCTCCGGCGACCGCATCGGATCCGTCTCCGGCGACCCCATGGGTTTCGTCTGCAGCGACCGCATGGGGCGCTTCTGCGGCGACCACATGGGTTCCGTCTCCGGTGACTGCGTGTGGGGCGCTTGATATGCTACACAGAAATGAGGTGCACGCGTTGAAATCTCTTCATGTTGACTAACAAACACCATAACCGCCGTTACCGCAGACTCTAAAAACGGCCACGAGGACGCCGGACAAGGTGAGTTGTGCGTTGAGAGCCGGAAGAGAGAAAGGACAATTTAATACTCTAGGGGAGAGCGGGAGAGTCGAAGGAGGACGCGTTGAAACTTTGTATTTTTTCCTCACTTTTACAACAATGTTGTACCCTTCGCAGTCTCTAAAAGCTCTCACAAGGATGCTAGACGAGGTGAGT
>BRYA01000172.1:0-41176 GCA_030267965.1 Triparma columacea | reverse complement strand
AGTAGCTGTTGCAGAACCTTCACATTTACTACATGATAGACCTTCTCCAGCACCAACGGCACTGTAGCCATCTATACAGACAGCGCAGAGGGGTCCACCATAGCCTTCAGCGCAGTAGTTGTTGGGATCTGTCCCCCCTAAACAGTGCTCCTTATTCTGGCATGCAAGAATGTTGAGTGAATCAGCACCTGTCCGCCAGTAGCCTTTTTGAATTTTAAGTAGTGATGTAGTCATCCCCTTTGTTTCAGAGTCCATCCCTTCTCCCACAGCTTCGCAGGATTGAGAACTCTCAAAGAATCCAGCATCGCAGCGACATTGTGATGAAGAATTGGAGGCTACCAAGTCTGTTGTTGAGCCCCTAACAGTGTCATCCGTACACCAGCTGCAGCTAGTTGAATTTAAGGCAGTGTTGAATTTGCCAACTTCGCAAGCAGTGCAAGAAGTGGAGGCAAGACTGCTCCAAAACCCTGCTTCGCAGCCTACACACGTTGCAGCATCAGCACTAGCGTACTTGCCTGCATCGCACGGCTCGCAAAAGCTGGCACCTTCTGGATTGTTGCTGACAAATCCAACTTCACAGGTCCTGCAGAGGATGTCTCCGACCACACTGAACTTCCCAGCAGGGCATGCCCTGCACTTATGGTCAGTATCAAAGACATCAAAGACAAGAAACTTTCCAGCCTCGCAAAATGTACATCCAACATTGGCTATGCCGACATTGTACTCTCCCAATGGGCAATAAAAGCATGTTGTGCTACCTGGACTTGATGTGTATTTTCCTACTGTGCACTCTGAGCACCCTGTAGCTGAATCTGTAGACGAATATGTCCCTGGAGGGCAAGCAGTACAAACTCTTGCCATTTCGGCAGAGTATGTTCCACTTGAGCACTCTTCACACCGAGCCTGACCAGCAAAAGCCTGGTACTTTCCTGCTTCACAATTGATGCAGTCATACTGGGAGAAGGAACCTTCAGTGGGTACGTACTTGCCCACAGAGCAGCCAGTGCAAGTGGTGGAGGAGTCTGCCTCAGTGTACTTCCCTTCAGGGCAGTTTGTGCAAGTCTCTGATTGAGATCTGCTGTAGGTGCCTGTTGGGAGTGAGTTAGATTGTGTTGAAAGGAAAGGATTGAAGAGAAGTGGGGTACTTACCTTTTAGGCAATCAGAACAAGTGCCAGAACCAGCAGATGAGAACTTTCCTGCTACACACTCTTCGCAGTCAGAGATTGATATGCCAGAGGTTGGGTTGGAGAAGCCAGCGTCACAGCTGTAGAAGACACAGTTGTAAGAGTAGTAGGGAGGGCTTGCCATACTGTGTGTGCCCAAAGCAGACCCTGAGAAACAAGAGAGGTAGAAATAGGAATTGGTGCAGCGGTAAAGTAAAGTGAGTTGTGGGGTTAGGAATGGTTCTATAGACCACACAAACCTCATTCTCATCTTACCTTGGATTGGAGTGTTGGAGGAGTAGGGAGAAGGGCACGTATTGTGGATGGTGATGGTTGGTGAACCACTTGTGGACCTGTAAATATCATCACCATCTCCTGAGTCTGCTGCATTTCCAATGAAGCGTGTTCCGTAGACATTGACAGTTGTTCCACTATCAAGAACGTAAATTGCTCCACCTCCAAATTGTTCACTTATAGCTCTATTGTTGGAGAAGACTAAGAGCTGCAAGTCCACTATGGCACCATCTTGAATGACAACCCCTCCACCAAGACCACTGGTATACCCCTTGTCGAAGGTGAGAGCTCGGAGAATAAGTGTTCCACTCCCAGTTCCAAGCACCATCATCACTCTTCTTTCATTCTCTCCATCCAACACACAGCTTGCGTTGTCCTCCACACACTTGACCTCTCCATTCAAGTCATCTGTCCACAGCATGGTATAACTAGTTGCACAAGTCCCCATTGAGCATTTATACGACCTAACAGCTAGAATCACAGTGTCACCATTCACTATGATGGAGTTGCCAGTGTTGGAAGTATACTCATTATCAGCATTACTGACCGTGTTAAACAATACATTCATGTCGCTTACATGATGGGGGTTTTGACAACTAATACCATAAAACCCAGTGTTGCAAGAAGAACAGGTGCAAGATCCTGTAGTCCCACCAATATCTCCCCCGTTGATGCAGTAGAAGTTACCATCAGACCCATCATCAGTAGAGGTTGATGTGGCTATACAAGGATCAGGAGAGCAATCATCAGGAGGTGATCCACTATAGCCTGTTGCACAGATAGCACAGTTTGGACCACCGAGGCCAGTGTTGCAGGAAGAGCAGGTGCAAGATGAGCCATCCTCGTCCCACCAACCTCTAACATCTCCCCCATTGATGCAGTAGAAGTTTCCATCAGACCCATCATCAGAAGGAGTGCTGCTGGCAACACAGGGGTCACTAACACAAATCTCAAACCCTGCTCTTGTTCCGCTCCCATCTGAAAGCCATGTGGTTTGTTCTCCAGCAGAAACAGAGATACCTTGAGGTCCATTCGTACCATCATACTGAATCCCCCCCACAGTAAGCTTGTCATAGCCAATCTCAGTCTCAAATGAGATGACTTTTAACACCCCATCCTCGCCCATTGTGAACGTGCACTGCTCATTACTCCCGTAGTTCAACGAGCTGAAGCACTTCCCGTTAACCGCGCAATTCCCTGTGCTGCTCCCACTCAGCGTAATCGATAGCTTCCTTCCCTCCTCCCCCGCACTGGCAGGCAGTAGCACGTTCGCCATGTAAGGTCGTTCCTCCCCTTGGTTCGTCTTCTCCCCCTTGAGGGTCCTCGTTGCTGTCCTGCGCACCTCCCCCGCCCCAAAGGACTGAGCGACTGTGCCTTGCATCACAATGCAGTTGAGCATAACGATGTTGAACGTGCGGATGAAGTTGCCACTCAGCCTGAGCCTGTACGAGAAGGCCTTTGGCATGAGGTTGATGACGTAGAAGGCAGCCATCCCAAAGAGGTCGAGGACCGTGAAGAACAAGACGAGACTGTCTGACCATGTGAGAGGTGCAGGGGGCTCAGGTGCAGGTTGTGCAGTTGGATCGTAGACGACGAGGGCAAAGGGGTTCTGCGAGGTGGCGAAGAGCAAGGAGGCGGCAAAGGGCAAGGAGGCTGTGATTGCGGGGCGAAGCGAGACGTTGCATTAGCTACAGTAGCTGCAGAACAGCTCGATTCTCCCCTCCTAACGTAGCTCCCCCCTCCTCTTACCTTGAACCGTTGCGAATGCTTTAGTTGTAGCAGCCACAAGCTTCTCAACGACCCTACTCGCGTCTAAAGAGGAAGCCTTGACGTTGTCACCCTGGAACCAGCGCATCATGCTTGGAAGATCCGAAGGAATGACGTCCTCATGCAAAAGGGCGCCTTTAACTCCAAGAGGAGCAAAGTCTGGGTTGGTCGGGACCGAGGCGACTACGACTGGGATGTTAGAATCTAAGTGTGTAGCACTTTGCCTGACCTCCCCTAGAACTCCTCCACCACCCTCTCTTACTTACCTTCTCCCACGGGGGGTCTGGGTGCAGGTTGCGTAGTAGGATCATTGATGACGAGGCTTGTCGGGATGGGTGTCAAAGCAGGTTGCGCAATAGGATCCTCGACAACGATCCCGAACGCGATAGGCGTCGAAGCAATCTGGATTGGCTGTAACTCAAGGTGGGGCGCTTTGCCGGGTTGGGTGGCGACGATTTCGTCTAACCATGAGGGGGTCGGACTGAAATCGTCCTCAAAGTGCCTCTGGAAGGAAGAGGCGTTATCTGCAATCTCGGGTGCGCGCGGTTGGTGGACGTGGACACGATCTCCGGGGCTGGCGCAGTCCTCTGTTTCTCTGCTCCCGAGGTAGTCGGAGGCGAAGGTGTCAACATGGTCATGACGCCAGTGGCGCTGGACTGGAAGGTGGGTATGGTTCTCAGAGGAAGTCGCTGTCTCGAAGAGGACATCAGGAAGTGAAATGACTGCGAAGGGTAAGGAATCTAGTTTACAGCGCTGTACATCCCAATTGAAATCCCCCCTCAACCCTCTCTTTGTACCCTCTCCTTACCTTCCCCGACCATGGTGGCGATAGAGAGGAGCGTAACTATGCAAATCCACATCCTACTTTCTCTCCTTACGGTCCCACGCGGGAGGGCTGGCCTTGGGAAGTTAACTTCGGCCGTTAGCATGATGAGCTGGATATCCCTCGAAATGACAAGGTGTACGGCGAAGTTATGTGGCGTCCGTAGTGAGAAAGTTGGTTGGGGGAGGGAGGGAGGGGGATCGAATCCTCAGATAAGGTGCTTGTGCTGATGTGTATAAGTATTACGGGTCGGTCTACACGCACAAATCGGATAAGTATACTTATTAATACAATCGAGCAGGAGGAGCTTTGTCGCCAATTTGATTAAGGTCGCTAGGACTCCGCTGGGAGAGTTTCTGGCCGAATTCCCTTCCTTTCGGATTCCTTGCTCGGTTCCGGAATTGGTTAAATAAATTAGAGACAAGCGAACCCCATTTACTTGAGAACATTCATGGGGAATGAACAAGGTATTTTCCATGACACACGCGAGAGGTCGACAAAGGCTTTACTGAGAGATGCGTTGTTATCGGGTAAAACGTTGACTCTGAGAGAGGTGAATTGGGTTCGGAGAGAGAGAAGGGGTTGGGAGATAGAAAAGCATAGGAGGCTTCGGTTCTACGACTGACCGACTGCTAGGATAAACTCACACCTACCCCCCCCCTCACACGCAGGGCATAATGAAAGTTACGAAGGAATTCACAACAGAGAGCATGAAGAGGTGCGAGCAGAGAGGGGGTGGGGTGGGGTAGCAAGAGCAGAAGGATGGTTGGGTCTTTGGGCTGATTTGAATTGCGTTGCACTACCTTATGTTAACTCCACCCACATGCATCATTGCATTCGCCCCCACCCATTGTGTTGTACTTCTTATATGTGTTTTCCCACACGTATCATTGCATTCGCCCCCACCAATCGCTCTTTCCACAGCAAGAAAGAGCAGAAGCATGGGGTCAGCGGGCAGGCAGAGCTGCAGGAAATAATAGTGGCGTACCTCTCGGTAGAGTTGAAGTTGAGGAGAGAAGACGCTACATCTCTCCTTGCTCCGGTGGTCCTCGAGACGGACCTCAGCTATCCTAAGACCCCCCTAATGCACGCCCTTGACTTTGGAGCCACTGAGCTTGCTCAAGCAATAAAGACTGAAATTGCAAAGGCTACGAAGAAGAAGCAGCACGTCACATCCAATGACGAAAGTGCAGAGGGGGGCGGGTTCGACAGGAGCGGCTTGGCAAAGCAGAGGCTCATGGCAAGCAGAGGAGGGAACACAAAGGGAAAGAAACAAGTGACCGCAAGGCCAATCATGACAAGCAGCGGCATGGAATTGACGGAAGAGGAGAAGCGTCAGATGGCCAAATTCTCGGGAATGAGTCTACCGCCTCCTAGTGGATGAGGGGGGATGAAATAATGAGATCGACAGATTGTTTGTTGTTTAGTTGTAAAGTTTGGGGTTTACCACCCTTCGTTCGTTTAAGTTTTGTTTCGGTCGTCGTTTCGTTATACACTGGAAAGAAGAGGGGCTTCAAGGCTGTCCCTCTTGCAGGTGCTTCCCTCGTTAGGATTTCCATCTCCGCTAAATTTAATTGCCGTCTTAGGAGCCTCGTCGGAGAGAGCCTTCTTCATCTTTTCCGCTACCATCTTCTGCTGCTCTCCATTGACTGCAAAGTCAACCGAGTCTGTCGTGAAGCTCCTGCCCATGAAGAACACATGATCTTCAGAGAAGGTTTCGCTGCTCCTAAGGTGACCGGGCCCACCGCCCTCGCCGCTAGTGCTCATGTCTGCTCTGTTCGTCTCGTCAGCACTCAAGTTCCTGCTCATGAGGTAGAGAAGGGCAAGCCTGGGCAAGATATCAGGAATCCACTCATAGAGCATGTACCATGCGAAAGGGGGTATGTAGAGCGGGTTTTGATCGGGGTCGTTGTTGCTACCCTTCTGAAGCAAGTAAAGGAGGCCCGCCTTAAGAGTGAAACAGAAAAAGCAGATCATTATGATGATGTTCAGCCTGATGAGGCCCTTCCAGAAGTTGTCATCTGTTGTGGTGAGGAGCAAAGCGACGAGTGAATGAGGTTAATTATGCAGTACAGTGCCCTCCTATCGTACACACACAGACTACTACATTTCCCAATTGTCAGTTCTTACCCCGCTTCCAGCCTTCAGACCTAGTGAAGGTCCTCCATATCTTCCTTTGAGCTGCGTAGCCAAAGATCAGGAAGAAGATGCTCAGCGTGCTCATGCCTACACTCTGGTAGGTGGTCATGATAATGTACCAGCGATCGTCCTCGATCAGTGCATTTAAGTTTTCGAGCATATAGCACTTTACGCTGACAATGACAACAAGAATGAAGTCGATTGCAGAGAGCACCACAAGGACGGTCCTCAGGGTTATCGCTCTCTTGCTGTCCTTTGCCTCAAAGACGATGGCAGAGCCCCAAAGGTTAATAATGATACAGAAACTAACGAGCGCAACGAGTGAAGTATGCGAAGAAATAGGCGGGAAGGTATGTTGCGTTAGTGGATCATCGACTTCAATATAATCTTTCTCTTCTTATCCATTCTCACCTTATATAGATACAAAAAATGGAGAAGAGATGGAGAGGGTACAGACTCATAATGTACTTGTCATTGTCGCCGAGGACGATATAGGTCACGTATTTTGGGATCTGGTGGGTGTTGTGGGTGGAGGGTGGAGGGTAAGGAGGAAAACTGGAAGGTTAACAACCTAAGTCCCCGGACTCACCTCAAAGGCAGATCCGAAGAAAGAAAAGACGTGGAACCACAGGTTTTGCTGCCTGATTCGGAACGAGTCGACGTCGGAGTAAGGAACAGATGATGTGAAGAGGAACCTTGGGGTGGGGGTGGAAGGATGTTAGTGGAAGGAAGGAAACAAATGAGTATTTCAACATACGTATCCTATAATAAGCTCCATCCATTCAACGCGTCTCACTCACCGAAGATACACGCACGTGCTTGAACTCTTGCCCATTTCATTAAGTCTGTTTATTCTGACAGTGTACTTTGCGTTGACAATTAGCCTCCAGAGCGCGACGCAGGTCGCCATGCACCAACATAGAAGACCAAACACCTGCCAAGACAGAAGATCGCTCATGTTTTCGGAAAGATGCCTGATCAGGCGAAAAAATACAATTAGAAAATGGCTATATATCGTGCGATTCGTTGCACTCCCTCGATGTCTTAACCTGTGTGGGGAGTTTGCTGAGTTCAAGTGAATTGTGTAATCTCCGGGACAGGTAGGTCCTCGGAGTGCTGCGAATCAATCGAGGTTGGAAAACAGGCCGTAAAAAAAGGGATATAAAATGTGAAGGAACAACTTCTTTCAGGCGGAGCTGCAGAGCTCCAAGCTCCAAAGTGAGGAAAATCTAACCCTAACAGAATTACTTGCCGTGCCCGCTGTGCAATCCGTGCAGGATTCGGACGCTGAGGCCAAGGTGCTCTTCTGTGACGAGTGAAGCAAGTCGCGGAAAAGGTTGAGGCTCCAAAGGCATGTCAAACGGCCTCCGCAAGAGAGTTGGTGGGGAAGAGACCGGAAGAACATCTCCTCCTTATAGGATCCACACCTCCCCTTCGGGTGTGAGGCTAACATACGAGGATGAAAAGCTAATACCTCCACCTCCACCTGCACACACTCCTGGGAGCTTGAGCCCACGCATACGGAAGTTTGTCAGCAAACACGAGAAGAAGATAAGTAAGGTGAAGAATGTCGTGAAGGCAAAACGCTTCTGGTTCAGTGTGGGAATATTGTTGGGATTCATTCTGCCCTCCTTCCTCATTGCCCCGAAGGTTCTACACGTAGCTGGCGTTACTGAGACAGACCTGATGGACGATTTCCTCAGACAGTCTTTGATTCCATTTATATCAGAGAGAATCCCGCTGGATAACAACAATGCGCTGCCTAGGCCAGGAAAAATGTTGGCAGATGAGGGGGCAAGGGCAAAGCATCCTGTATTTCTCATACCAGGTTTCGTCACCACTGGTCTCGAGCTGTGGCAGGGCGAAGAATGTGCGAAGAAGTACTTCAGGCAGAGGATGTGGGGCTCGACGACGATGGTGCAGAACTTTCTCACGGACCGAGACTGCTGGGCAAGGCACCTCAGGCTCAACACAGACAACGGGATGGACCCAAGCGGGGTCAAATTAAGAGCGGCAAGCGGCTTCGAGAGTGCAGATTTCCTCATCGGGAACTACTGGGTGTGGTCAAGAATTATCATGAACCTTGCGGATGTAGGCTACGATTCATCCAAAATGGAAATGTTCAGCTACGACTGGAGACTGAGCCCTGACAAGCTCGAGGAGAGGGATGGCTACTTTACAAAGTTGAAAGCCGCGATTGAAATCGCAGTCACGTCGACGGGGGAGAAAGCGCAGCTGCTAAGCCATAGCATGGGAACAAATCATATGTTCTACTTCTTGCAGTGGGTAACGAGGAAGGTGAATGTTGGGGGAGGAGGTGGGGGCGCGTCATGGGTGGAGAAGTATATCGCAGGACATATCAGTATTGCCGGGCCTTTACTCGGTACGCCTAAGGCGATGACTGCGATCTTGAGTGGGGAGATGAGAGACACGGCTGAGGTGTCCCCATTTGAGCCAATGCTGGAGAGATTCTTTGGGAAGGATACGAGAAGGGCACTTTTCTCGACGTGGGGGAGCATCTGGACTTTGATGAGCAAGGGGGGGAACAAGATTTGGGGTGACGGGGCGATTGTTTCATTCACAGACGGCGTAGATGAGGAGAGGGGACTTTCCGTTAACGAGATGCTGGCAAAGTTCGGGACCAAGTCGGAGAGGAGTACGGAAGAGTTTATCAATCTTTTGGAGGAGTGGGGGGGTGGACACGGTGTCAATTATTCGAAGACGATCGGGATAAGCTTTGATCAGTTCGGAAGCTCTCTTGCGAAGCAGAAAAGTAACTGGCACAATCCCATGACAACGCCACTACCAAAGGCGGCGTCTTTTACGCATTACTGTCTCTATGGGGTTGGCATTGACACTGAATTTGCGTACTATTATAAAAAGAATCCAAACGCAGACATTGAGCAGGTGAGCTGTGTGGCAGCATGCAGCAAAAAGTAGGTAGAACATATAGCTAACCTTGATCATCCCCCTCCGCTCTCGTAGAATCTTCCTTACATCCTTGATACGAGCGTGAATGAGCCAGAAGAGAAGGTCAGGTACGGCGTAAAAATAGGAGATGGCGATGCGACTGTGCCCCTTGTATCGCTCGGGTACATGTGTAGAGGCGGTTGGAAGGCGAAGAACGGGAAGGAGGGAGGGAAGCTCAACCCCTCCAAGTCCAAGGTTTTCACTAGGGAATACCCCAACGAAGGATCCATTGGGAGCGATCTTTCTGATCCCTTCCGACAGGGCCCAAAAGCAGCGGATCACGTTGACATTATGGGGAACATTGAGATGATTGAGGATATTGTTAAAATTATCACGGGCTGGAAAGGCGGGGTCAAAGAGGACCGAGTCACCAGCGACATCGACAACATAGTACGAGAATTGCAGGAAAAGAATCGAGAACTCATTAACTAAGTGTCAGAAAGGCGCGTTGTTCGAAAATCTGTTATTATAGGGGTTTACTTCGGATTTACCACATTTTCACAGTTTCCCCGGACCCAATCCCTGCAAAACCACGACTACAAACAACACTTTCCATCACCCCTCTCCGCTCTCTACGACATGTCCGCCCTCCGGTTCCGAACCTGGCCCATCACTGCAACCTCCACTATCCTCCCTCAACTCCAGAGCATGGGTTTGAGGCTTTCAGCGGAGGATATCGATGGGACAACTGCAAATTCTAGCTCCAAGCCAACGATCTCAGAAGCACTCGTATCGGTTGGATCAACCGGAAGGGGCGGAACGGGTTCATTCATTAGTGATACAGGACTTATAATCACGAACTGGCACGTTGCTCACGAGGCTGTGAGAGTCGCTTCGATAAAGGATGAGAAGGACTATTTGAGGGATGGATTCAGCGCCAACACCCAGTCCGAGGAGATTAAGTCACCTTACGAGTGCTGGATTACCACCTCGTGCGTAGACGTCTCTGATAAGGTCCTGGCTGTTATCAAAGCCGAACCAGACCCTCTGAAGAGAGCCAATGCAATAAGAGACTGCACGCAGTCCATCGCATCCTCTGCGCAGCAGGACGCAGAAGGAGTTCGATGCGACGTCCAAGAGATGCTACCGAACGAATCATACGTCCTCTTTACTCAGACTCGTCTGCAGGACGTCCGCATAGTTTATTCACCCCCGAAATCCCTCGGCAACTTCGGAGGCGATACAGATAACTTTGAATGGCCGAGGCACACGGCGGACTTCGCCCTCCTACGTGCATATGCTGCCCCCGACGGGTCGCCTGCTCCCTACAGCGAGGATAATGTGCCCTACAAACCCCGCTCGTCGATCGTCGTTAGCGAGTCCGGAGCGGAGCAGGACGACTTCGTGTTCCTCCTGGGATTTCCAGGGAGCACGATGCGCTATGCTCCAGCTTCGAGGCTAGAGTTCAGCGATCAGGTCGCTGTCCCCGCCCAGGTCAAGGACTTTGGGCGGAAGCTGGAAATGATCAGTAGGCACGAGAAGGCTTCACCTGAAGCCGCACTGAAATTGAAGGGGATTAAGAAGGGCCTTGCTAACGAGTTCAAGCGCTGCAAAGGCAAACTCGTGATGATGCGTAAGCTGAAGCTGCTGGAAGAGCGCAAGTCCGAAGAGTTGGACTTGATTGAAAGAGTGGGGGACGAGGCGAAAGTACCGCTGGAACGCCTCGGCGAGATCTACAACGAGTTTAAGGAGCTGAGTGCGCTCGACAACGCGCTCAGCGCCTTGCATGGGATCTACGGGGGGAGCGCGCTTTTGGCCGTCGGTCACTTTCTTAACGAGTTCGTCAACCACGAGTTCGCCAAACCTGACCACGAGCGTGAGTCTAGCTATAGGGAGCGCAACATTGAGATGCGCGTCAAGTACTTCAACACTCGCCTTGATGACGTCGTTCAACCCTTTAATTGCGAGGATATCGCTCATGCGATCGAAATGGCCAGTGCGTTTGACGAGCTTGCAGGAGTTGCAGGAATAATCGGCGAAGACATTGAGGCCGCTGTCAAGTCGAGCCACGAAGTCTTATCCGCCAACTTTGAGAAGGCAATGAGGGGCGACGCCGAGGCGATTGACACGGTCAGGAAGGACAGGTGAGTTACAAAATGACGAAATCACCACACCATTATATTTATTCTAACTCGTCACGCTCGCCAAGGTTTGTACTCGCCGCAGGAAGCACCTACGATGTATATGTTAAGAACAGGGACAAGGAGAAAGCGCTCATCTCGGAGCGTGATGAGCTATTTGCGAAGATCATCGAGCTTCAGAGGGCGAACGCCGGGGAGGGCGTCGTATTCTACCCCGACTGCAACGGTACGCTAAGGATAAGCGCCGGCCACGTCTCTGGATACAATGCAGCGGACGCAGTTTTCCACCACCCTAAGACAACCATCAAAGGGGTCATGGAGAAGGCGGCTGATGCAAAGGCGGGAGGTGGCGGGGGGAGTGATTTTGACTGCCCGGACCGGTTCGTGGACTTGATTGGAAACCAACCTGCTCTTGGCGACGTTCCAACCTGCTTACTTTACAGCACAGATACGGTCGGAGGCAACAGTGGTTCGCCGGTGATGAACGCAAAGGGGGAGCTAGTTGCAGTGAACTTTGACCGTCAGCGTCAGGGCTTAATGAACGAATACAAGTGGTCGAAGGATTACTCACGCAGTATCGGAGTCGACGTTCGCTATGTGTTATGTTTGGTTGGCATTTACGACGATAACAAACGAGTGTTGAACGAGATGTTGCGTAAATAATGAGGGAGTGGTGCGTTTGGGGATAGAATATAGTATATTTTAATGCCGGGCGAGCGGGGAGCTTGCTAGCATATATATATATATAAAAATATATATATATATATGACAACTCATGCATGCTTAACTTCGGTGAAAATTATGCTTTGTTTGTTCCAACCCCACCATGAGGAAAAAAATCTTTTTTGCTAGAACCAGACCCCAGCACTCACAGAGAACTGCCCGAAAGCTCTCTTAAAAGCACTGCTCGATTGCATAAATACATCTAGTCGACCGATTTGTGCTTGTAGACCGACCCTTAACACTTCTACACATCAGCACAAGCACAAGCACAACCCTTACCTGCAAGGCCTGTCGGAGACTCCCTCCTGTTTGAGTACCCTCAATCACCACTGCGGCAACGTTTCTCCTGCTTGAGCGCGTATATATACGGACACAACCGATACGCTTGTGAAAATTGACCCGTAACGCTTCTGCGTGTGAGCACCACCACCCTACCTGCAAGGACTTCTCGGTGACTCTCAACCTCAGAGCAGTCCCAGCGCCCTCAATCACCACTGCGGCAAAGCTTTTCCAGCGGGAGCGTTTAAATACACTTCGACGACAGCTTCGTCCGGAGATACTGAAATGCCCCATGATGTGGCGAAATCGACGACAGATTCGCACATTGATGGTGTTACAGCCCTAGGAGATGTGAGCGCAAAAGAGAACAACATGGTTAAGGCAACTGAAGGTGGTACTGCTGTGCGCGAAGAACAGGCCATTGTGGAGAGTGATATTGTAGTTGATGTTGAAGACGACGAGTGTGAAAAGCTCGACGTTATGGACCCTCTTACAGATGCTTTAACCACAGGGGAAGGAGAAGTTATCGTTGGAACAAGAATTGGCGAGCAGTTGATGCAAACAGTGAAGAAGAGGAAACGTGGGCATAACGGAGAAAGTAAATTGAAGGTCGTAAAGGATTTCATCTCAAGCAACCAAGCACTGGGGGAGCTAAAAGAGCAGCACAATTTTGTCGGAACCATGTTGTGCGCTGTGGTGAGGAAAACACTGAAAAGGGACGCTGCAAAGGAGGGCTTGAATGAGAATGAGGAGGAAGCCAAGGGGTGGGAGATCGGGTGTGATCTGACAAAGACAATGTTAGTTACAACGTCTGCTGAGGAAGCAGTCAGAGTCTGGGCAGGGGAGCACTCTGAGGTACAAGAAGTCATGAGAGAGAATGGCTGGCTAAGCCCAATGCTCGAGGCTGTTGTTAAGGAGTTATTCGTCACGACAAACTTTGGCTCGAAAAAATGGGTTGTGTTTGGTGCAGTGCTGAGCATGTCTGATTTGCTCACTGATGTGTATGTGACATACAAGTTTTGGAGTGATGAGAAGTATGGGTACTTTAAGGCATCTCTGGCAAGTTTTGTAGTGTCAATTGGGCTTCAAATGATTGCTGTTTGGGCACAGAACAGGAAGTTGGGGATTGAAAGGGTCTTAAGGGAATGGATTCCAATCTTGCTTGGGTACAAGCCTGCAGTTGATGCTTACAGGGTTGCAACTGGAGCAAAGCAAGAGGTTGGGGCTGCAACTGACCCAATGTTTGAGATGACTTGGATGAAAGTTATTGAGATGTTTGCTGAGGCAATTCCTGGAGTGATTATCCAACTTATGGCTATAGCAACCAGTGAAAAAGAGGTTGGAACTTCAGCATGGCTTTCAGTTGCTGTGTCAGCGATTACAACAGGCTTTGCCTCTGCAACAATTAGTTATGACGTGGACACAGAGCCTGGTAAGAGAGAAAGGGACAAAGATTTCTACGGCTATATACCTGCAAAAGCAAGCAAGAGAACAGCAGTATTTGTGTCCATGATGCTCTTTACAGCAGGGATGCTTCTAATAAGGTGTACAACAATAGTACTTCTTGGGTTGATTGGGGGTAGTTGGGCCTTTCTCTACATTGGAGCCGACCTAGGCCTGTACTTGTTGGTTAAGATATTGAGGGGTGACTTCTGGTACTGGTTGCCATTTGGGGGTAACTCCGAGATTGTCAGTAGCATTCTAATGAGAGTGGTGGTAAAGATCGTTGTTGACTTCACATCAATTGCGCACTTTCGACATCCTAACGAAGTTGGAGGATTCTATTGGTTGTTTGGTCTTCTGTTGACAATGGGAAGCCTACCTGTGTCAATATTCATAGCTTCGCCTTATGTTGATGAAAAGGCAATTGATATTGCATCATCGATTATGAAGTATTCCATACTGATAACTACCCTATGCTTTGCTGCCTTCTTTTTGAATATTGAGAAGAAGTACTTGCGCACTTTTTGGAGCATACAAAGAGGGAAGGACAAGACTATGGCGTATTTCCTTGAAGGGAAAAGTGATGCAATAATGTTCGTGGTCTTTAAAAGGTCAAAACGTCATTGGGTCTCAATTCAAGGAGAAATCAAGAAATGGGTTAAGCTAAATTGGGCTAAGTGGCAAGAAGAGCAGCCAGAGTGGTTTACTGATGTGATGAAAGCTAAAGTGCCAGTGGAGTTTATTCCAGGTGGGAAGACGAAAGTAAGCAGTGTACTGCCGATTGAAGATGAGGATGAGGAGTAATTTAAGAAGCAGCGAAGCAGCAACATTTATAGGATAAAATTATTTGGCTTCACTCTAAAAGTCCTTTGGTCCAAAGATTTGCCCTTCCTTCTTTCCGTCTTTTGCTGTTACTTACTCATCCTTCTTTCGCAAATGGTATTTTTTTGCCACTTATGTGGCCTCAAGTGCGAGGACACCTTCAAGTTCTGCCCGCGTTGCGGAAACAACCTAACAGAAGCAAAGGCCATAGCCTTCGGAAAAGGCAAAGGAACAGTTAGTAAGCTGCCTGCTGCTGCTGCTAGCCAATCCCCTTCGGCGTCGTCGTGGGACTTTTCCGGTCAAGTTCCATTCACGTTGACTGCACGGATCCGAACTTCCAAGGAAAGGGGATCCATCGCGGCCAAGTGCTTCCCCAGTGGTTTATGGAAAAATGGGGGCCATGAGGGGCAAGGAAAGATGCTCTTCCTGCGTAAGGGCGTCGTCTGCTTCGACATTGGATGGGTTGGATGTGTTGTTGGAAGGACGAGGGTTGACGATGGACGAAATCACCAAGTCGGGGTCAAGTTCGAGGATGGAAAATACAAGGTCCTTGTGGATGGCCACGTTGATGGCGAGGGCCTCCATGCCGTCGGTGACCACCCTGACACAGTTATCAACATTGGCAGGATGATTGGACATCACATTGGCTCTGATGACATGGCCCCGGACTTCTCTGGCAATCTCACGGAGGTTGAATACCGTGGGCCTGCTGAAAAGCTCGAAGATGAGTATGAAATTGTGGTCCCCGTTGCCACCGCCGTCGGTGATTCGGTAGTTAGCACGGCTGTCAGTCTTCGCAGCTTTAATCTTAGTGAGTCGACTTGCACTGTGGAAGGCTGCAAGACGCCAACTTCAGGGACAGCTCCCAGAGACCTTGGAGGAGCCATCGACCTCACCTTTGATGGAACCGCAAGCCAAAGCACTAATTATGGCCAAGGCATGACTGCCTCTCAGGCAATCAGGGGAAGCTTTGCCTCCACAAGGGGCTTCGGGGGAGCAGGTTCCTACTCTCACACTGCTCAACGAGACGACTTGCCCTTTTGGGAAGTGAAGCTAAAGAGGGAAAGCACTTGCCAAGAAATCCACGTTTACGGTAGGCCCGGATATGCTAGAAGACTCACCGGCGTTAAGGTTTTGTTGCTTGACAGCAGTCGCTCTCCTCTCCTCGAGAAGATTGTAGAAAACTCTGAACACCATGAGGGCTTCAAGCTCAAGCTGACGCATCCGATTGCCGGGGTTAGGATTGTGCGCCTGGAAAAAGTCAATCGTCAAGCTGGAGGAGATGAAAAGACATTCAACTTAAATGCCGTTCAAGTCTTTGGATCGTAATCAAAATTGTAAAGTCCTTATGAAAACCTCAACTCTTACAGTCTTGTTGCCTAAGTGTGTTGTCTTAAGAGCATCTTTTTCTCTAGCGACCCCACCACTTCGATAATTTCGTCAACATCAACCCCCATCTCTTCAGCGACTTCCTCAACAGTTCTCGTCCCGTCGCAGAGTGCCAGAACATCCCCCCCAAAGTCTTTATCCACGCTGATATCCCCCCACTCCTCTAGTCCCTGCATTCTAACAGTGACCTCTTCAACCGCTCCCATATCCCCCTTCCCCCCCCAAAATCTTTCCCTTGTCGTAATGCTGAAGCCTCCCTTAACCTGGAATATATCCTCCCTCCCGACAACGCAACGCCTCCTCTCAATAACGTAGTCCCCTATAACGAGCCACCTCAGCTCTGGTGCCCTCGTTAGGAAGCTCACGAGTGCGCCCCTAGGTTTCTCCACGATAGGCTCCCCCTTGATTGTGTTGAAGCTCGTGTTAAGGACCATGGGTACACCCGTAATCTCCCTGAACTTGCTTATAAGCTTATGGTAGAGTCGGGTTCCCGGCTTGGTACCGTCGACGGACTGTATCCTACTGCTACCGTCTACGTGTATGACGGCTGGAATTTTTAGGACCTTGTCTGGACGTGCTTGGAGGGTTAGACTCATGTATGGGGAGACGTCCTGGTCAGACACGTCGTCCCATTCGAACCACTGCGAAATAGGGGGGGGGCTTGGTTAGTTTGCTAAGGCTGAGAGAACATTTGTTGTGCCTTCCTGTATAATACGAACCACTGCTAAGGCTGAGAGAAATTTGCTGTGCCTTCCTGTATAATACTCACCTCGCTCACGTACTCCTTAAGTACGGATGGTGCAAACGGTCTAAAGTTTTCCCTGACTTTAATTTTCTTGTTAATGAATTCCACCATCCTCCCGTCCCTCGGGTCCCCCAGTATAGAGCGGTGGCCGAGGGCCCTGGGGCCGACCTCTGAGCCGCCCTGGTACCATGCGATCACCGAGCCGGAGGCGATACGGGAGGCGGCGAAGGTGACTAGATCGTCTGAGAGACCAGTGAAATTATCCACGTTTATGAACCCTTCAAACTGCGTGATAAATAGTAGGGGGGGGGGGAGGGGGGGGAGACGTCGATTTGCGTTAGATGAATAAGTCTCCCTCCTGTCCTTTGAATTCCTCTTTGTATTCCCCTTCCTCCTCACCTCCTCTAACGCCTCCAAAATCTCCTCCTCCCCATAAACAGTCCCCGTAAAAGGTTCAAATACCTCCAGAACTTCCCTCAACCTCTTCCCCTTCTCTTCCCCCCCATACTCGTCAATCGCGGCTTTAACGGCTGCCCCGAACGCTACACCTTCATCACCAGTGAAGGGGGGTATGTAAACGTTGGAAAATGGGGAGGATGGATCCGTCTTCAAAAGCCCGTTCGTAACACTGTTCAATGCAACGCCACCCGTCAGTACAACGTTGTCCCCATACTCAGGGCCGTGGGTACTGGTGGCGAGATGGCGGATGTGGGATAAGGTTTCAAACACCATGGTGTTGGTGTCTAACTGAACGTCGTGACAGAGGGATATTACGGACGCGATGTTGGGGTCGGATACACTTTCTATGTCCCAACCATCTTCGCCTAAACCCATAGCACGGGTGGAGGGAGAAGAGGAGGAGGAGGAGGAGGACTGGAATCGATTTAGGAAATCAATCTACAAGCCCTCTCGTGTTAGTCTCATTTCGTAGTTTCTCATCAAAAAAACCGTCCATAAAACACCCATCTCCCCCTCCCCCCCACCTTACCTCTCTATCACTAACATCAAACCCCTTCGGTCTTCCCCCTAATCTCTTAGTATTAACCTCCACACCCCTCATCCCCACCACACTCCCTCTAACAACCCAACCTTTCCTGGTTTTAGCGTAAGGGGATACACCCATCACTTTACCACAGGAGTTCCAATGCTTAAACACGTGGGAGGAAACACGGGAATAACCAGCTCCGAGGGAATTTATGTTCTCAAAACCATGTCCCGCTGTAAACGGTGAATAAGTTGATGCGTAACGTTTTAATATTGGTTTCAAGGTTAAGGATAGTTGGGTTGATGAGGTGGAGGTGAAGGTGTAAAACGACTCGGATTCACGGAATGTTAAATGTGGGGGGAGGGAGGGGATGCTTGAGTTACCACCGGGGGTTAGGATTATACCCCTACCATCATCCTAGAGTTCGGGTGGGGAGGGTTCGTGAGTTGAGAATGTGTGTTTTAATTTGATTCGTTCATGTATATAATATAAATTCCGTTGTAACCCCCCCACCATACCCCTCCTTCCCCCTACTTACCTGTAAAACGGCTGTAAACCCCTCCTCCCACTCGTCTCTTTCGTCTTTCCCCATATCCCATGTATCGCCCATACCGTCCATAACGCTGACGACACCTTTATTCATACCATTGTTAAACACAGCTAAAGACGCACCGGAAAACGCGTGGGAGAGATGATGACCTATTGTGGAAGGTGATTTGGAGGGTATGTTTAAATCCGATGATAAGTCATCTTCATCGTCATTTGTAGATAACGTTGTGGATAACATAGATCCCCATAACACGGCGTTTTTATCCTCAGTTAAACGCGGGTCGTAGATGCTGGGTTGATCTATCGTTGAAATCGGAAAGTGGTGATTGTTATGGTAACATGTTACATTGGGGAGGGTAGGGGGGGAGAGGGAGGAGAGGGAGGTTAACTCTGGGTTACTCTGCAACCACGAGGAGGTACAGATACTAAGAGAACCACCGTCGTGCTTATGCCTACTGAATCTGGGGTTTGGGGGGAGAGGGTTTGGGGTTGTGAGGGTTTGTAAGTGTGAGATAGGGGTAGAGGCAGAGGTATTTTCCAAGTTAAGTAGTGAGTTGTAATATGAGTCTTGGTAGTCTTCGTAGTCTTGGTAGTAGTTGAGATTGTAGTTGAGATTGTAGTTTGCAACACTCTTTCTTACCTTTCCTTGCTTGTCATCCATATTTTATTCTTCCCTTTTCTGAGGTCGAATACGCAAAGTGTTGTATCATGGGAGTATTTGTTAACACCAAAGATAACATCGTTGGTTTCAGCGGGGGGGTGAGCGCGATCGAGAGCGCTATCGGGAGCACTCTCTTTGTCATTTGCTCCATCAATCTCTCCATCAATCTCTCCACTCATTTCTCCTCTCATAATGTGTCCTCTTCTCATCTTCTCTCCACTCATCTTGTTCTCTTCATTGCATTTCGTGTAGATAGGATTGTAGAAAGGACTGTAGTTTGGAGTGTAGTTTGGAGTGGTGAATGCATAAAGAGGAAATGCATAAAGAAACACAACAAAGCTCACTAAGTATACACTGATTAACTTGCTGACGACTGATACCATAATATGTATGTGCTTGTAGAAAAGAGTCGGAAAATGAGGAGCAAATTGAACTTCACTTATGTCACCTCGATGATTGTGGACTGTTATAACTCCCTGTATTATCCCTATATCCAATATAACGCAAGATATAGCTATATGTGTATTGTTTAAGCACAACTACTACAACTATATCGTAACAAACTAACAATTTGAGCTTTGAAGGGCTATTCCAGATTGCTCGGGAAAATGAGGAAAAGAGGGTTTTTGATTTGGGCATTATTTGCCAAGTAAACTGTATTATAAACTTTAGCTACGTTTCACAACCGACCTAACTCTTCATGATACCAACAACAATACTACTACCTACACCATATCCAAAAACATTGTATTTTGAGCTCAAATTTGATTCCCAACAAAACTACATCGCCCAAATCCCTAACTTTCAATCTCCTCCTCCTCCATCTAAACATTCACGACATATCCTAACTCAAGCGCTGTCAGTACAATTAGTTTCATCCTTCCCAAATCCTTCCAAATCCTTCCAAATCCTTCCCAACATGCCCAAATCAGCAGTATACTCTGGCAAAGAGAGCTTCTGTGATGATCATGAACTCACAGAGGTGACTTTTGCAAGGGGAGTGACGAAGATTGACAGAGACGCCTTCAGGGAATGCTCCTCCCTCGCAGCCATCACAATCCCAGACTCTGTGATGACGATTGGCAATTACGCCTTCAAAGGATGCTCCTCCCTTACTGCCATCACAATCTCGGACTCAGTTACCTTGATTGGCAATGGCGCCTTCTGGGGATGCTCCTCCCTCGCAGCCATCACAATCCCGGACTCAGTGATGACGATTGGCGAAAATGCCTTCAACAGATGCTCCTCCCTCGCAGCCATCACAATCCCAGATGGAGTGACAAAGATTGGCTTTCAGGCCTTCTTGAGATGCTCCTCCCTAGCAGCCATCACAATCCCGGACTCGGTGACTATGATTGGCAATTACGCCTTCGACAGATGCACCGCTCTAACGAGACTCAGTTTATCTCCTGCGGTCTCTATCGGTTACGACTGCTTCTCAAATTGCGCCGTTCTAATCTCTGTTGCTGCCGATCAGAATATGGCGACTGTCTCAGACCTCCTCCATTCTAGGTGGCACCGCATACGTGACCGCGTCACCGTTCTGGCCTGCCTCAAGAAACTCTTGGAGGACCAACCCAGGAGATCGGATAGGCTGAAGCGGAAGCGCCTTGACGGAGATGAAGTGGTCGCGCTGAAGGGAACTAAGGCATTCAAGAAGCTCCCGAAGGTTATGTGGAGAGTTATTCTGGAATTTCTGTAATTCTAAAATCAATGTTGAACAGCACACAGAAGGGTCTTTCAATATTATCGAACACAATGCTTTCTTACGAACAAACGCTTTCTTTTTTGGAGTCTCCGGAGCCAAAAACCTCAAACCATTTTGGTTCGGATTTGGGACTTTGCGAAAGTTTTGGACAATATTGGCAAGAAATCTGGATCATACACTGTATTATACACTTTAGCTACGTTTCACAACCAACCTAACTCTTCACAATACCAACAACGATACTACTACCTACATCATATCCAAACATATTGTATTTTAAGCTCAAATTTGGTCCCCAAAAAACTACACCGCCAAAATCCCTAACTTTCACTCACCTCCTCTCCATCTAAACATTCACGCCATACCCCATACTCTAGCTCGAGCGCTGTGAGCACAAATACTTTCATCCTTCCCACAATGCCCAACTCAGCAGTGTACTCTGGCAAAGAGACTTTCTCTGGCGATCGTGAGCTCACAGAGGTGACTTTTGCAAAGGGAGTGACAACAATTGACCAATACGCCTTCATGGCATGCTCCTCCCTCGCAGCCATCATAATCCCGGATTCAGTGACGACAATTGGCGAGGGCGCCTTCTACGGATGCTCCTCCCTCACGGCCATCACCATCCCGGACTCAGTGACGATAATTGGCGCTGGCGCCTTCTACGAATGCTCCTCGCTCACGGCCATCACAATCCCGGACGGAGTGACGACAATTTGCAAGTGCGCCTTCAGCAGATGCTCTTCCCTCGCAGCCATCACAATCTTGGATGGAGTGACATCGATTGGCGATGACGCCTTCAGTGCATGCTCCTCCCTCGCAGCCATCACCATCCCGGACGGAGTGACAATGATTGGCGTTGGCACCTTCTGCAGATGCTCCTCCCTCGGAGCTATCACAATCCCGGACGGAGTGACGATAATTGGCACTTGGGCCTTCAAAGAATGCTCCTCCCTCGCGGCCATCACCATCCCGGACTCAGTGACGAGGATTCACAGTGGCGCCTTCTACGGATGCTCTGCCCTGACGAGACTCAGTTTATCTCCTGCCGTCTCCGTCGGTTTCAGCTGCTTCTCGAACTGCAATGCCCTAAACGCCGCCGCTGCCGATCAAAATATGTCGACTGTCAAGGACCTCCTCCATTCTAGGTGGCACCGCATACTTCAACGCGTCACCGTTCTGACCTGCCTCAAGACACTCTATACGGACCAAAAAAAGAGGAAGCGACAGGACGGAGGTGAAGTGCAAACACTTGGGGTAACTGCGGTACGCAAGAGGCTCCCCAAGGTTATGTGGAGAGTTATTCTGGAATTTCTGTAACTGTAAAATCAATGTTGAACAATGTTGGCAAGAAAAGTGTCATAGTCTTTAGCTCTTTTCAGAAGCGACATGCTCATGCTACTCACTGAGCTATTTTAGAGTAGCTCTCACCAAGTAGAGGAAAAATAAATGAGGAAAATGAGGAAAACCTTGGTGGGAGATTTTGGCAGAATTTGACAAGAAAACTGTATTATACACTTAAGCTACGTTTCACGGCCGATCAAAATCTTCAAAATACCAACACAACGATACTCTGCTACCTACGCCATATCCAAAAACATTGTATTTTAGCTCAAATTTGATCCCAAAAAACTACACCGCCAATTTCCCTAACTTTCAATCTCCTCTTCTCCATCTAAACATTCACGACATACCCTAACTCAAGCGCTGTGAGGACTTATCCTTTCATCCTTCCCAAATCCTTACCAAAATGCCCAAATCAGCAATATACTCTGGCGTAGAGAGCTTCCTGAATGATCGTGAACTCACAGAGGTGATTTTTGCACAAGGAGTGACGACGATTGGCGAGGGCGCCTTCTGGGGATGCTCCTCCCTCGCAGCCATCACAATTCCGGACGGAGTGACGAAGATTGACCAATACGCCTTCTCGAGTTGCTCCTCCCTCACAGCCATCACAATCCCAGACGGAGTGAGGACGATTGGAAGATGGGCCTTCGAAGGATGCTCCTCCCTCGCAGCCATCACAATCCCGGACTCGGTGACGACGATTGGCAGATGCGCCTTCTACGGATGCTCCTCTCTCACGGCCATCACCATTCCGGACAGAGTGACGACAATTGGCGAACGTGCCTTCTGGGTATGCTCCTCTCTCGCGGCCATCACCATCCCGGACTCAGTGACGACGATTCACCATCAAGCCTTCCATGGATGCACCGCCCTGACAAGACTCAGTTTAGCTCCTGCGGTCTCTATCGGCTACGACTGCTTCTCAAACTGCACCGCCCTTATCTCAGCAGCTGCCGATCAAAATATGTCGACTGTCAAGGACCTCCTCCATTCTAGGTGGCACCGCATACTTGAACGCGTCACCGTTCTGGCCTGCCTCAAGAAACTCTTGGAGGTCCAACCCAGGAGATCGGATAGGCTGAAGCGGAAGCGCCTTGACGGAGATGAAGTGGTCGCGCTTCAGGGAACTGCGGCATTCAAGAAGCTCCCGAAAGTTATGTGGAGAGTTATTCTGGAATTCCTGTAACTCTAAAATCAAAACCCATTAATACTAGATGATTATACTTTCAAACTCTAAAATCAATGTTGAACAATGTAGGCAAGAAAAGTGTCATAGTCTAGTCTTTAGCTCTTTCAGAAGCGACATGCTCTTCACAATTACTTTAGCAAATACATATTTTCCCCGTTTCACCCGCAGTGCATTTCGCACACCTCGTTGCACGGCACGTAGTCCTCGTCCCCACCCTCCCCCCCGCAGTCGTCTACGCTCACGGTCAGCTCGCCGTCCTCGACGAACGCCTTGACCGCGTCCAAATACGTGCGGCCGGCGACAACCACGTTCTCATCGTCGTCTTCGGTGTTGAACAAACACAAGTTCCCAGTGTGCATGTAACAGGACGGAGCGAAGAAACCAAGCTGCTGTTTAACACTCAATTCAGTCAACTGCTCAATGGTGTGGGTCTTGAAGTCAACTAGGAAGTCCTCCGGGCAGCTCGCTTGCTTCAGGTTGTCCTGAAAGCATAAAATGTTGTCAATCTGTAGCTGGTCCCAGAAGTTCTGGGCCACGAGTATGGGGGTAGAAATGTGGGGTGTCAAGTACGAGCCTTCCCAGCAGAAAGAGGCTGGGTCTAAGCTCCTGATAGCGTGGGCGACGCAGGAGGCGTCGTGGTGGGACGAGAACATCCTAGATAAATACACGCTAGCGATCTGGTTCGTGGTCACCCCCTCTACGCCTAACCTTGACTGCCAGAGCGCAGTGGTATCCTGAGGGAAAAAGAGGCCGGCCTGGGGGCTGCACTTCACAGACACGTTAGGGCCAAGGGTCGAGGCGACGAAGTCGCAGTTGTTGTTCGTACCGATGCCGCCAGCTGAGGCGCCTGAGAGGAAGAAGTGGGAGCCGGGGGTACTACCGAAATCCAACGTCGTCTGCAAATGGGAGAGGGCTGCAGCGACCTGGTTATGACCACTGAAGTACAGCCCGTAACGCCCGGGCCCGGACTCAAGGGTGTTTGTGCCCGTCCAAGTGTCTCCTGAGCAATACCTCATGAAGACGTGAGTGTAGTTGCTCAGGGGGCTCCTCGGATCCTGAGAGAGGATGTTGCTCTCATCGTAAAGCTCTTCCTCCCAGTCGTTCGAAGATCCCTGGCGAGTCGTGGCCCTGTGCTCGCAGTCGAACCTCTCTATACACAGGCCGCCTCCCTGAAGGAACAAAGCAACCCTCGTGGGGTCGCCTGGTCGAATGTAAAAGAAAAAAGGTGAACCGTCAAGGCACATCGTCGAGTCCTTGAACGACTCCGGGACGGGAATTTTAGTCATTGGCACGCCTTTGCCCTCGGTAGTGATGGCTGGATCGGAAAAGGACGTGTGCGTGGACCAGCTCTTAAGGAGATTTACTGCTGAGGTTTCTATTTGGTCAAGGAGCTCTGTTTGGTCAAGCTCGGAGGCGTTGAAGAGAGGAGGTGCGACGGAGGATACGAGAACGAAGTACACGGGGAGGACGAGGATCATGCTCATGAGGCAATTCATGATTCACTAAGCTATCGTCCGATCAGACAAGATGACCCCAACAGATTTGATTGTGTAATTGAAGGTGAAGGTCGGTTTTGGACAGTACCGAGAATGAAAAACTGTATAGCACCTCTGGCCGTTTTAGTCCAGACGCAGAGTTTTCCCTTTCGAAATCTTCTCAATCCAGGAAAGCATTGCATTAGGAATCCAGTTTCTGTTACAAGATCCCTCCCCTCCCTGTTCTCCAATAGCCCGGTCGACCCCTCTCGGATATGTCAATCCGTATTTACTCCCAGAATGTTTGCGTTCTCCCTCCAGGATCCCGCGAACGCTACCTTCAAACAGGAAGTCTTCTTGGAGCTGTTCTCACCCTCACCATTTTTCTCCTTCTCTTCTTGATTTTCCCGCCGATTTACTTAATATCGGCCGGAATATTCGGCATCGTAACGTGGTTGGCAGCACCTCTGTGTTTTTACACATCCTTACCATTAATAACTCTCCTCACAATTTTCCACTCCCATGACTACAAGAGGGAGCGCCTCTCAATGCTTCTCCGCACGAAGCTGCTCACCCCCTCCGGCGAGCCTCTCTACGACGTCGTCTGCATGCAGGAGCTCTTCGGGTGCTGGTACAGCGACCGCAACCGCACCTGGTTCAAGGCCCTCATGGCCGAGCATGGTTACAAATACTCTGCCCTGCCGGGGAACAAGCCGTGGGAGATCTTCCCAGCTCTCTGGGCAAACTCAGGCCTAGCTATATTCTCCACCCACCAGCTACAGGACGTGCAGCACACACCGTTCGTCAATAGGATCTTATACGATTACTGGACAGTGCAGCGAGGTGTCCTTTCCTGCAAGATTGTGCAGAAAGTGGAGGGGAAGTCTCCCATCACTACTTGCGTCGGCAGCACACACTTCGGTCCCCCTATCGGGGTGCTGGAAGTCTTCAACGGGATGCCTAAATTCCTCATTAACTTACTAGACAAATACTCAGAACAGGTGCGTAGCAAGTGTGCTTTGATCACGACGAAATGTCTTTCTGCTAACCCCATTCGATATTGCTTTGCTTGTCACAGATTGGCGAGGCTTGCGACGTAGTGAAAGGGTGGAAGAAGGAGGGACTCGAGGGTGTGCTGGCAGGGGACTTCAACGCGCCGGTCAACGGGAGGGAGTACCGGGAGCTCAAGGCAAGACTGGGAGACGCTGGGATGGCGCTTATAGACAAAGGTTTTGAGGCCGAGGGGTGGCCAAGCACTGTCAACCCGGAGAGCGATAGGATGCTTACGGGTGGGGGCAGGACGGGCATGGTGTTGGATTATGCTTGGATATCAGGAGGGCTGGAGGGGGAGGGAGCGGTCGGAAAGGTTGAAGTTGAGGGGGAGGAGGGGTGGGAATGTATTAGCGACCATTATCCAGTCATGGGCAAGTTTTGGAGGAGGAAGCAGGAGGGGAGGTAGATTGTAAGATGGGGGAATACATAAGATACGTAAGGCTAGTCAAGAGCAGAGGCTGCGCGTTTGACCCCAAACTGTTTTCGATTTATTTGGCAGAAAACCTCACAACTATTTTCCAACTTCTCAAATAAATGCTTAAGGCTTTGATTCCCTTACTTTTTCTGGCACAATTCATCACCGCTTATATTCAAACTCGCGTTGCATCTTCGAATTCACCCGCAAACTTAAGAATGCTTCAGTTACAGCGCTGTCGAGAATGGTCGAGAATGTCACCCCAACTTTTATCCTCCTTTACTGCATCTAGGCGCTCAGTTCGCCATTTCGTTTCCCTTCCCTCGTCTTCTTCTTTATCGTCGTCGACATCATCGACTCCCTCCTCTTCCTCTGTCTCTGAAATGCATTGGGCTGAGGGACCTCTCCACATCAGGATGTACACAAAGGGTGGATGTACGCTTTGTGATGTCGTCAAGGCTGGATTCAAGGACTTAAAGGGTACTGGAGAGGTGGCTTTCACATTTGAGGTATGTGGTGTTGGTTTAAGGAGTGGTATGGAAGTGAAGAGCAGGAGGAGGTACTATTATCCATCTGATTTAATGGTTCTTCTCGTTCCAATGTTGCACAATGGCTGCTAATTGGGGATGACGACTTGTTCCCTTTGTGGTTTCGTTTTCACCCTATTGCTCCCTTTCTCTAACCCAAAACTGCTCATCCCTCCCAAACACCCACTACCCCACAGTCTGTAGACATCACTGACGCCGGGAACGAAGAGCTTTACGAAAAAGTAAGAGTAAAGGGAGGGAGTTTTAAGTGCGGAAGAAGTGTCGTCCTACAGCGCGTCATCTCAGCAGCCATAAATATTCTAACTAGTCCACCCCTACCACCACCACCACCACCCCACCACGCAGTACAAGTACGACATACCCGTCGTCACTGGTAATGGATCGTACTGGTTCAAGCATCGGTTCCCCAAGGACGTCGACTGGGAGTCCGAAATGAAGAAGAAGGCAGAGGAGGGGGAGGAGGGAAAGTTTGATAGCATTGGATCGGAGCCCGATGCAGGGAGAATGGAGAGGAAGAGGGAGTGCAAGGAGTGTGGGAACTGAGAACTCAAGTAAGATGATTCTATTTTTAGATTGCAAGCACTGGTCTTCCCTGCATTACCCGCCGGCGACTGAGAACTCAAGTAAGATCATTGTGTTTTTAGATTGCAAGCACTGGTCTTCCCTGCATTACCCGCCCTTCCCGTACATGACCTCATCCACGATTTTCATGACCTTCATGACGTCCATGTTCCTTTTCGCCCCCTCGATCCCTCTCTCCTCCATCTCCCTCCCCCACTCCCACATCCTCTTGAAAACCTCAACGTTCCTTTCTGCCTCAAGTTTCGGGTCCTCGTTGTGGGGGAAGGTGTCGAAGTATACGTGGCCCTGGTAGTTGAACTGACGGAGGACGAGGACAAACTCGAGGGCCATGAGGGGATGAACGGAACCAAACATCATCCCGTCCTCCGCCGCGAGCCTGCGAAACATAAACACGAGTAGAGTTAGCGTTGACTTTCTCCAACCCGTCACTCGGTCAGTCTTTTGGCTCCCCTCTTACAACTTCTCACCTTGAGTAGCCGTCGTTAAGTTGTATCCCAAATAGCTTCCCTTCCCTCGCTGCCATGAAGGCCGACTGAGCTGGATTCTCGCCTGCCATCAAGCAGTGTCCAAAGTCCAGGGTCAGTCCGAAGTTGTCCCTATCAACGTCCCTACATAAGTTCAGGGCCGCACCCGTGGATGGTACAATGAAGAAGCGCGTGTTCTCGTCCGTCGGCTTATACTCCAGGCTGACCTTGACGTCCGGGTGTTCGTCGCAGACCTCCTTGAACCCCGAAACGACGCGGTCCCAGAGGTCCCCGTAGTCGCAGGCGAGGGTGTAATCGTAGCCGTCGTAGGCACTCCAGACTACCACCTCGGTGCAACCGAGGACCTTGGCGATCCTGCAGGCGTCCTTCGTCAAACGAACGGCCTCGGAACGAAGCTCGGGGTCGGGATTCGTCATCGCTGGTCGGGGAAGTGAAGGGTGAAAAAGTTAGTTAGGTTCGGAAAGAATATAATTTTCCCCAGCCCGAATCTGCTGTTTCGCCCAAACTCCAACCCTTCCTCACCTCCTCTGATCATGGTCTTCGGGTACCTCAAACATACAGCCCCAGCCTTCAATCCCGCCTTATCCATTTCCCTCTTAACAAGTTCCAAGTCTGTCCCCTCCCCCACATGTTGTGGGCTGTTAAAGTCGATTAAATCCACCCCCCCACACTCCCCCATTCTCCTAATCCACCCAACCAGATCGTCCCCATGTTCCGTCAGTTCCCTCCTGTCCTTCATGCTGTTAAGTCTGCTCCCGAAACCCCCCATAAACTCCCCTCTTCCTCCCCCTCCTCTTACCCCTATTCCCCCCCTCATCCTAATCTCAACCTCCTCCCTCCCCGGTGTCCACGCCCCAACTCTTTCCGTGCTAACAGCCGCCGCCGCGTTCCCCCACCTCGCCGCGTCTTTGTTAGTCATCCCCCTAGCAACGCCACCACCGAACGCACCCCTCCAGCAGTCCCCCGCACCCGTAGGGTCGACGGGTGAGCATTTGATAGGTACGGGTATAGGGAATGACGAACCGTCAGGACTGTGCATTACTACACCGTCTACACCGAGAGTAACAACGGCACCTTGAACTTCTTTTGTTTCACTCAAGTACTTCCTGACACCCTTGTTTACCTCCTCGACATTTTCACCACTCGAATGCCCTAGCATGGAACTCCACTCTTGAACGTTCCCTGTAACCCAGTCAACAGTCCCTTCCCTCAGTCCTTTTGGTAGTTCCATACCTCCCATCTTACCCCCTAAGTCAATGATGACAACCGGTCTATTGTTTATATTCCTCTCCTCTTTAACATCAGAAACCGCTTTAAGCACAGCATCATTTACATATGAAGGTACCTCCCTTTGTATCATAACAACCTCAGCATTCGAAACTCTTGAAGTTAGGGAGGATGAAATGGACCAGTTTATAGGCCAGAGGTTGTTGGAACCAGGTGATACTATTGAGGATACATCAGGATTTGACGGTGAGGGGAAGACTAAACCTAGACCTGGGAGTGTTTTTGAAGTCGGTGTTACAATGTGGGAGTTTTTAGATAAGCCTTTATTGACGAGGTGGTTTTTTAAGTAACTGCAAAGTGGGCATTCTGAGTTGTCAGGTATGCATGTAATAAAGGATACATCCGAGTTTGGGGGCATGTATGATAGGAGGGAGGTTGCTTGGTTTAAACCCTTACCACCGGGAGAGACGGTTGAGGTGGGACCGGTAGGGAGGACGACGTTTGGGGAGGAAAGGGTGGGGTATGTTGGGGCAGAGATTGTGGGGAGGATTATATCCACGTTGGAGGAACCTAAGAGAGAGAGATTGAGGTGGAACGAATGTGGGAGGGGTTGAGTTGAAATGAGGTGTGGAGCAGAATGAGAGAATGAGAGAGTGTGATTGTTGTTGGGAATTAATTGTTGGTGGGAATAAATTGTTGGTGTTTGAAAGGCTCTTATGGGTGTAGCTTCCGCATGTGTCGAGAACACTGCTGCAGCGGCGGCGTGCTCTCAGGTCAGGTGCCATCAATAGTTTTCCTTCTTGCGAGTTGTTACTGTGTCAAGGGTTAAACCTAGCCCAAAATCCAAGATCCTTCTTCTACATCCCTCTTCTACATCATATCAGTATTTATGGGCAATACGTGTTTATACGTCACATCCTCTATTTTTCGTCACCTCAACGCCCTCTTATAACCACTCAGCCTCAATTAGTCGTTCCTTAACCCTTTCTTACCTACAACAAGTCCATTCTTTCCCTCACCAGATTCGGCCAGAGTGAAAAAAAGTGCTATTAATATCACTGTACTGACGATATTCATTGTATTTACTGGATGTTGGAACTTAGACTCAGTTACTAACTTTAAAAATACTATTATGTTGTGAAATATCGCTAATTTGACTGATAAAACAGGTATATACAGATACCCAGTTTTTGCTTTTTATGTTTCAAGGTACGATCAAGTCTTGTGCTGGGATCTTGTCTTCTGCAACCTCTCGCTCGAGGTAATTTCTCGGTGCGAGGACTTACAAATTGATGATAACATCTTCTCGGTCTTCACCGCGACCTCCGATATAGATGCAAATGTTGGCGATTACAACCTTGCCTGTTTTTCATGTTAAAATTTCCACATCTATATACCTTATTACTATGTCATTTGTACAGACGAGACCGCAGGTTCGTTAGTCTTATGGCAAAACATGCGACGTAGCGCATAAACGAGCCCGAAGATAACCGCTGGTGAGAACAATACACCACCTATCCAAAGGAATAGATTTGCCATCCGTTGATGCTGCGGCGGGCAAATGTTGAATTAGTGCAAACGTGGGAGAGATGTATTCTTTCTCGGCAGTGAACTCACCTCCTCTGCAGTTGGTCCGAAATCATAGTCACAGCCAGTCTCTTCAGCCGCGACAACGTAGGGGTCATTAGGAGACCGAATAGTAACAATGAGGTCCAAGTTTCTCGGCGGATCAAGTTCCTGACATTTAGCCTTGGCTGCGTTTTCTTCCGTCATATCATCTTTGCTTTCCGAATGCATCACTGTGACGAAAATCGGTCGGAGGATTAACGATATTAGCATTCAAACATCCCTAGCTCATCTTCTTCTCGCTTAGCATATCTCACCTGTTTTCCAAACGTCACTGTCAGTGCTCCACGTTGTTGCGCATGATTCCTGCACCGCGAGTTCGTTGGACGTGTCCAAAGTAAGCTTCACACCTGTCAGCCATCTCCGGGTAGCACTAACTATCTCTGTGAAGAGGGCGGCGTAAATGTGTTAGAGCGCACGAATTCATACAATTCAACACACACACCAGCAACCTCTCTTACCGTAATTTGTACATATCTGACGCCCGTTGTCGTTGACGCATTCTCTGACCTTAGTTCTCTTCTTGTATTCGCATTCGAACCCTTTAACGGTGATGGGTATGGACTCCTCAGCCACTGAGGAGGTTGATATTGTTATAATTTCAGGCGACGCTGTGTTTTTCTTGTGAGCGTTTGAATACTCTTTAAAGAGACACATCGACTGCTCGTAATCTATGATGTCATCGTCGTTATCATCAAGCAGAGAAGGCAATGCTATTCTCGATTCAGCAAGCTCGGAGTAATCCTCGTCCCCAGTTGCTCGTGCTATCTGTAGATCCCCAGTTTTAATACCGGATGAGAAGCCCTCTAAAGTGAAGCCGGTAAGTACGGAGGGATCACTGCTTAAAATCTGGGTCTCCCAGGCCTCGTATATCGTGGGCTCAGAGTCCTGGCTACTGCTGTTATGCCATAGCATGACAGCATCGTTGTAAGTGCCCAGGAGCTGGGAGGGGTGCGGGGCGTAGGAGAGTTAGGGTGGGTGCAAGGGGGGGGTGGTAGGAATGGCTAAGGACACCTACCTCCGACCGCTCATCTTGGACGGATTTTACGTGATAGACAAGACTTGCAATCAAGAAAGCGGGACCTAGAATGAAAACCATGGTAAGGCACATCATCGCGGGCTTCCCACTTTCTTTGTTGTGCTGGCTCATTTTCTTTTTTCTAAACCTATTTTGTAAATTTAGGAATTTCCAAATCGGTCCAAAGTCTGAAACCAGCTCAAAGCTCAAAAGCCACATCAGGAATATTTCCACCAAAAAGGCAGGCAAATATCCCCCTCCTCCCCGTCAAAATGTACATTCACGTATTTCTTACGATATTTCTGAGCCTCTTCACAACATCAATATCATTCACCCCCCTCATATCATCCTCAAGAACCTTTTTATCCCCCCCCTCCTCGTCCTCCTCGAGATTATCCCCCCTTCTTTCCCCCTCCCCCTCCCCCCCATCCACTCGTCTCTACTTCTTCGGTGAAGACGAGGACGCCAAGCCCCTAACCCGTGACAACGAACCAGACGAGTTCTTCACAGCTAAGATGGACGACATGTCAGACGCGGAGAAGCTACCGATCGCACTGGCGGGACTCGCGGGGATCAGCTTACCGTTTGTACTAGGACTTATTGCGCTGTATGCGGCCAAGTGAGAAGGGATAAGGGAGGGGGGGTGTTGGAGGGGGAGGGAGGGGGGTGGGAGGGGGGAGGGAGAGGATGAATGAGGGGGGGAGAGACGATTTATTTGCAGAGACGATTCCATTTGGCAGAGACGATCGTTTGCAGACACGATTCTGTTTGCAGAGACGGCTTATTTGCAAAGGCGGTTTATCTGCAGAGAGATGTTCTTCAGAAAAGCCAGGCAGGCTCAGCGCGTTTACATTATGACACATTACGTAACTGCGTGTGTAGTAAGAGTACGTCCGCGACAGCTTTAACGTCCTTTTTTTCTGAAAGAAATATGACTCAAACTATTGAAATTGCCCTCCCCCTCCCCTCCTCCCCCCTTCCCCCCCCCCTTTCTTCTGCTCCCGCTTATTCCCCCTTTCCCACCTTCCCCACCTTCCCCACCTTCCCCACTTTCCCTCCCTCCACCCTCTCCTCCTCGTCTTCTTCAAGCACGTCCGGCGTCATGCCCATGCCCACCGGTATGTCCCCGTACCTGTCCTCTTCAACTTCCTTCACAAACTTCCTCACCTCCACCCACTCCCTAAGCTCCTCGACAGTGAAGTTCCCGTCCATGTCCCTGTCGATGTCCTCCACGATTTTCATGGCCTCCTCGTCGCTAACATCCCTCCTGAGCACCTCCTTCAGAACAACCATCATTTCCTCCCTGTCCAAAACTCCGTCCCCGTCCTTGTCCAGCATCCACATCCTGTCCCCTACGCCCTCCTCGACCATCTTCAGCTCGTCCTCGAGGCCTGAGAGCATGTCACCTAGCTTGTCCTTCAGCTGGTTCACGGACTTGTCAAGCTTCCTCTCATCCGAGCTCTTCCTAACCTTCTTCTCCTCCTTCTCCTCCTTCTCCTCCTTCTCCTCGCTCCCCTCCTTCTTCTCCTCCTCCACGCTCTCCTCATCATTGATCTCAAGATCAGTCTTGGCCTCGACCATTTTCTCCTCAATGACCCTTTCACCCTCCTCCCCCCCCTCACTAACAAACTCCTCCCCAACCTCCTCGATCTCCCCCCTTTCCTTCTCGTCCTCCATAACCAGATCCTTCTCACTTTCCCCCCCCTCCTCTACCTCCCCTACCTCGTCCTCCCCCTTTTCCGTTTCCTCGTCCTCGTCGTCAAGTACGACCTCCTCCAGAACTTCCTTCAGCCTCTCCAGTTCCTTCTTCTCATTCTCCACCGGGTCCTTGCTAACCATCTCGGCGATGGCGTCTAGCTCGGACGAGCTTAGCTCCTTCTCCTCCTCTTCTTCTTCTTCTTCGTCCTCCTCCTCCTTTTCTTTCTTCTCCTCCTGCTCCTTAATTTCCATCTCCTCCTTACTCTCAATCTCCTTCACCTCCTTCACCTCCTTAACCTCCTGCTCCAAAGTCTGTTCTATCGTCTCCTCCACCGTTTCCATAGTCTTAATCTTCTCCTTCATTTCCTCCTCCCCCATCTCCGCCCCCGAATCCTTCGCTCCAACATCCTCTTCTTCTCTCCTCTCTCCCTTCCCCTTGTCCTCCTCGTTTCCTCCCCCTCCCTCTCCCTTCTTATCGTCCGAAATGGTAAGTTCCTCCTCCCTCTCCCTTTCCTCCTTCTCTTTCTCCTCCCTCTCCCTTGCCTCCTTCTCCTCCTTTAACTTCGCCTTCTTCTCCTCTTCCTTCCTCCTCATTTCATACTCCTCCTCAATCCTCTCATTCTCCGCCTCCAGTACGTCGAGCTTAGCCTTAATAACGTCCGTGTTGCTCTTGCTCTCCTCCGGCGTGGCCACCTCCAGCAGTACCTCGTTAACGACCTCTTCCTCCATCCCGCTGATGGTGTCCGCAAGCTTGCTGATGCTCGCGTCCTCCCCGGCCGCGCCGGCGAGACCCTCCTCGTCGGAGGATAGGAAGAAGGTCCTGCTCATTATTAGGAGGCTGATGGGGACGTGGTTGACGACGCTGAGGTCGAGCCACTGCTGGAGGCTGCGCTGCAAGGCACCCTTGCTAAGACCCGTGCTGGAGGGGGGGGGAGGGGGGGGGATTAGGACGAGGCGTAGCGCAAGTGAAGGTGCCGATGTATTCATCTTCTTTTCCCTCTCTCTCTCACCTCCTCATCCCTCGCTCCTGGCAAGCTTCCCTAAGTTCCATCTTAGTAAGGCTGTCGATACCCTCCCAAAGTATCCTCTGATCGTCCTCCTTAAGTGCCCTGATCTTAAACCTAAGTTGAAACCTCAAAAAGTTGTCGCTCCCGTAGGGGGGGATAGACATGTATGTGCACATACCGGTGAGCTGCATACGACCCATGTTGTCGAGGGTTAGATCGTCCTTGAAGAACTTGGAAAACTTTATAATTGAGGTGGGGGGGAGGTCCTGACCCGTCTTTGCGGCCTCTAGAAACTGCGGGCGAGGGAAGGCGGGGGGGATTGGTTGATAGATTAGAATTGGCGCGGTTTTGTCGTCAGTAATGTGCTGTCATAAGCGGCCCTTTTCGCCTTCGCTCCTGTACACCGCGTCCTCACCTCCATGAACTCCTTGGCGCTCCTTTCGTCCTCCTCGCTCTCCATAGTCTCGCATGGCATTAGCTCCCTCTCCCCCTCCTTCTCCCTCTTCGCCTTGGCCACCTGCTTCCTCTTCGCCAGCCTCGAGCTGGCCAGCTTCTTCTTCTCCTTGGCGAGCTCCTGGAGGGTCTCCTGGAAGAAGCCAGCCATGGCGATCCTAGACTTGAGCTCGCGCTTCATGTCCTCCTCCTTCTTCAGGCTGTCCTGGAAGGTTGAGGGGAGCATGTTGGGGAAGATCTTGAGAGCGAACGGTAGCGCGAGCTCCATGAAGGGGATGAGCACGAACATGCTCATGGGGATGAGACGGAAAAGGTCCGTCGTCGTCCTTAGGAGCTGCTTGCGCTCGCGACGGGTTAGGGGGGAGCCGGAGAGAGTCCTCATCATGAGCTTCCTGGCCGTGCTGATCTCGGCGAGGAGGAGCTTGGAACCCATCCAGTAGTGTTTGGCCTCGGTTTTCGCGTGCTCCTTGATGTCCTTCATCTTTGCGACAAACTCGGCGGGGTGCGTCAGATAGTACCAGACGTTGGAGGGGAGAGCCATGAGGAACTCCCCGATTGCCTTTATTGCGGCTTGGGAGAGCTCGGAGGTCTTTTTGATGACAATGCTAGAGACGGATGGTTGGGGCTTGGGGGAGATGGACTTTGCGGGGACGGGGGTAGAAGGAGTTGGAGGGGTAGCGGGGGGGGAGGAGGGGGGTGGGGCAGCGGAGGGAGGGGCAGCAGAGGGTTTATTGGAGGTAGAGAAGGCTTGGCGTTGAAGCTTTGTGGCATTCGCTGCTCTCGGTCTCATGAAGGGATACCTCTCATAAAGTATATTCCTCCTCTCCTTTTTGTTCCTCGGTACGCTTGTGCTAAACGATTGCGTGCTAAAATGTCTACCTAGCTGTCTACAATTCCTCATTTGTGTTTGTTTTGAGTTGAGAGGAAGAGTCTTGGGAAACATTGACTCGCCACATGTCTTCATTTCCTCCTCCTCTGAGTCATGATTGAAGGTGTCCATCGCTATGGATATTGAAGGGGCGTGTGTGATGCGTGTGGTGCTATAATATTGTCGATTGTAACCTTTAATAGGGAAATTCTGAGGGAAATTGTATGCCCTCGTCGGGACTCTAAAGGAGGAAGAGTTTGTGAGAGATTTACGGGGTATTTGGAGAGAAGGATTGCGCATAGAGCCTAATCGGAGACTAATACGCAGCATGGCGAAGCGTTATCTCAGAAAATGACGATAAGCGTGAGAAGAAAAGCTGCTGGATTAGAAGAAAATGTGAGTCGAAGTCGAAGTGGCAGAGAATGGCGTACTCACCTACCTTGCAACAGCAAATGGATGCCCTATCATGGGCCCGTTGCCGTCTTCAAGTTGACGGTTCATCCCACGCCCTTCACCGTCCATCGTCAACGCTTTCTAATATTTTACGCTCCCTCCACTGTCTCCTCCTCGGCTCCTCCCCCAATTCATCGACAGACTTAGTAGGTTCCTTCACCACAACCTTACGCTCTTTAGCTCAGAACTACACGGGTGAACCTAACATGGATGCAACCAAAATTCGGCTCCTCGCGACTTCCCTCGGAGGTGAAGTTCATGCTCTCAATCTAGTCAAAGATCTATCCTTTCCATCCAAGTGGAACCCCAAGCCTAGGAGGAGGAGATCGACCGGTGATTCGGGAAGCAAGCTGCCCCCGATATGGGGCGTCGGGGGTGACGGTATTGCCGTTCAGGGAGGCTTGGTAAGGAGGGAGGAGGGTGGGGGGGCTAATGCGGTTAACTTTGAGAGCAGCAAGTTTGCCGGGAAGTTAGCGCATTGCTTGTTCGTTTTTGTTGTTGCTAACTATGGTATAGGGATTGGGGAGATTGAGGTGAACGAAGAGGAAGAGGATGGAGGGGAAGGAAACGACGAGGTGGGAGATGAAATAGGAGAAAGGGAAGACAAGGATTAAGATGAAAAGGAACTCGCTCGGTTCGACAGGTCGGGAATCGGACTCGTGATCAAGGAGCGGCTGGAGTTTAGGGAGGGCGACGTCGAGCTAACTCGTGTGGACTTAGCGAAAGTCGAGAATGTTGCCCTGCAGCTTAAGAAACAAGAGAATGACGTCAATTCGTCGATAATTGAAATCTGCTATCCAGCTGGAAACGGCGCCGAGGATATAGTAACCAACATTGAGAAGGCCCTTGGCGAGCAGGGCATCAGCATGGGTAGACTCCGTCGGAACCCCCAGCTTCGAAGTAGGTCCACCACCACAACCATTACCTTCAAGACTGTCCAGACTATCCACCTCGACTGTCAAATTGAGTTCAGCTCATGTTCCTCTGAGTTAGACCTCTACTCTGACGACGAGACCCCTACGTCGTCGACGAAAGTGGTGCTTTCGCAGGTTGCCCGTTTACTAGCCTCCCAACCGTTCCACCATATCGTGATAGAGGGACACACGGACGATAGACATAACCCATTCGGGACTAACTTACAACTATCTCAGGATAGGGCGGACGCCGTGAGGGGTTACCTTGTAGATATGGGGGTCGGAGAGAGTAGGGTTAAGGCTATGGGCTTCGGGGAGAAGGTGAGGTGGGGGGAGGGGACAGAAATGTTCGGAGGGTTTGGTTTATGTTTTATTATTAACCCTTTCCACAGAGACCCGTAGTTAGCAACGATACGCGAGAGAATAGGGCTCTCAATAGAAGAGTTTGCTTCCTCATAAGCGAGCTTTCAACAAAGCATAGCATGAAGTCTCTAGGTAGGACTGACGCTTTAATGAATGACTCCTCAGCTGTTGGAACTCTCGCTGCCCTAGCGGTGGACGAGTCGCAGACTAAGGGGTTGAGGAGAGCCGCGGCTGAGGTTCTGGTCGAGGCGAGGTGGAGGTGGGAGAAAGTTAGAGTGATCTACTTGATGGGGTTGAGGAAAAATATTAACGATGATGTCGTGAGGGAGATTATCATTCAGGCGGCGGTTTTAGGGTGCATCTAGTACGGGTGTGTGTGTGCGTGCGTTTGTGTGTGTGTTAGTGTTTGTGTGATATATCCATCGTTTCTCGATTGTTTTTTGCCTTGGATTTTCCTCAAGCTCATTGGGTTTTCCCAATTTCCCAATCCTCCACTTTTGGTAAGTTGTGGCGGTGTGGGAGGTCGCACTTTGTCACTGTGCCTTTATATGTATCATCATATGTGATTGTGCGTGCTTTTAGCACTCATGTGGCTTCGTAGAATGTAAAATCTAACCATATCGGGACAATAAGAATCGAATGTTCCCACTTCTACAATCAATATTTCCTTTTCTTACCCTTCCCGCGACCGTCACACACCGCAGATATGAAGAATATCCTACTTAACATCGCTTTCTTTCTCCTAGCGTTGACCAAAGACCTTAACACAGCCTCTGCAGACAATCTTCGCGCCCCGGAAGCCGAAGGACCTACCCAGACTGATGATTCAGATGGACTTACGATCCACGTGGAGAACGGGCAGGTCCACCGCAAGCTCAAAGGGAAGGGCAAGGGCAAGGGTGACGGGGTGAGGCAAATTTGGTTGCAGGTACTCCCTTTGCCCTGAACCCATCACACACACACTAACTCGCACCTACCCACATACCCTCCCCTACCCCTCTCCCCACAGACGCAGAGATGCCAGGACATTTCAGGAGATTGGCTTGTATTGGACCCACTCACCACCTACTACAACGACGGTAGACCTATTGTTCAAGGAAACGCTGTGTTTAGGTTCTCTCAAGCCGAACCCAACACCTCCTGCAACTACTTCGGACTACAATATTTTGTTAACATTATTGACGGTACCGACGAAATCCCGTTTTTGGGTAACATTGGTTTAGCTCTCACAACCTTCCCTGGCTATTTGGGAGCTATGGAAGGCGATGAACAATTCCTCTCGCTTGCAGGCCCGCCCCGCTATGCTCCTGGAAATGTTCAAGTTTGCAAGAATGGGAACACTGCCAAAATCTACCGTGACGCTCTCTGTGTTGAAAACGGTGCAACAGTGTGCACCTCGAAGAATGTTATGTACATGGTTAGGTTTCCTGAGCCCGTTGAGATCGTTAACAAGACTTACAGTCAGTTGGCGAATGAGTTGGGCACCCAGTTGGCTCGTCAGGCCGACATCGATTCCTACCAATTTTGTTAGGGCATCCAGCCTCGTGCCTAGGGGGGGAGAGAGGAGTGATCGGGTGTGTGAGGGTTTCGTGAACACGGAGAGAAGAACAGGGAGACACTAAGCAGAATGAAAGAAGCGTGCAGTGATTCTTTGACGGGGTTCACGCGGTTGGGAGGGAATGGAGGGATGGGGGCTCCGTAGGAGGCCATGAAAACATAAATACATCAACATAATGTCGTCATCAAACGCAAACGTTTTTACTTTGAGATTTTCGTTTCTCGTTTGTTTTTGCCTTGGATTTTCCTCATCCTGTCTTGGTTTCCCTCAATTTCCCAACCTCCATTTTTGGTAAGATGTGGCGATGTGGGAGGTCGCACTTTGTCACTGTGCCTTTATATGTACCATCGTCAGTGATTGTGTGTTTTTGGCACTCATGTGGCTTCGTAGAGTGTAAAATCTAATCAACCCACAAAACAACCCGAAAATGTTGGTTGTTTCTGCTTCACTCAATATTCCCTCTTCCCGCGACCGTCCCACACCGCAGACATGAAGAATATCCTACCTTACATCGTCCTTGTCCTCCTAGCGGTGACAAAAGACCTTAAAACAGCCTCTGCAGACAATCTTCGCGCCCCGGAAGCCGAAGGACCTACCCAGACTGATGATGGACTTATGATCCACATGAACGATGAGCCTGCCCAACGCAAGCTCAAAGGGAAGGGCAAGGCCAAGGGCGGCAAGGCCAAGGGCGGCAAGGCCAAGGGCGGCGGGGAGGACGTCTGCAGCGATGATGAGGTTGAGGTGAGGCCTTGACGTCCATATGTGTTGACCATTGTGCTATCGTCCGACACCTTCCTCATCTTTAACACCCTGTTCTTTGTCGTACTTCAGTTTGATTCGGGGTGTATGTCCTTCGATGATGCTTATGCGTCAGCATACGACTTCCTGTACATGAATCTTCCGTCCTATGATGTCACAAATGCTGCTTCTCTTGGGTTTCACAGTTCTTCCATCCCTGACATTGATGGTTTACAGGACGGCATTGCGACGGTGGCCCTCAATGTGTCCCTGGAGGCCCTGCAGAGTTATGAATGGGCCAAGGGGGTGGAGCAAGAGGTGAGGGCGGTTTGAGGGAAGTTAGGGGGGGTTGGGTGTGGGGGTGGGGGGGGGCAAGGGGGGTTGGAGAGGGGAAAGGAGCACACGCAGCGCGGCCTCCTATATTTATCTAACGAATCCAACCCCCGCAGATCTTTAATGAATACGTCGCGTCTTACGCAAACGTGAACGAGGGAAGGAACAACATTAGACCCTTACTCTCTTCCGCCATGTCCGCCATAATTGACGCGGCTGACGAGCCCCCCACTGATGTTAGCTCCGTGGTGAGCCTGATAAACTCCAACATGTGGAACTCCCAGACGAACAACCTTTCGCAGACCGTGGTATTCAAGAGCGGCCAGACCCCCTTGATCTACGATCCGATGTCTACCCTCGTGTACGGCTTCGCCAGTTGCACCGGCGTCAGCATACTTTTCGTAGACGCACTGAGGAGCGTCGGGGTCCCCGCCAGGGTCGCCGGAACTCCTGCTTGGAACGACGTCTATGAGAACGGCAACCACAACTGGGTAGAGGTTTACGACGGGGGGGAGTGGAACTTCATTGAGGCGGCCCCTGCCGGTGGAGGGGAATCGCTCAGCAACCCTTGCGATAAGTGGTTCTGCTCTCCCGCAAAGATGGCCAATACCAAATTTTATGCTGCACGGTGGGATCAGTCAAAGGGGACAGGTGAGCAGGGGGGGAGGAGGGTTATTGAACTGGGATGCCACACTTTCTGTTCCTTCTCTAACCCCTTCTTCCACACCACCAGTTTACCCCATGGCTTGGGATTTGGATAATTTTCAGGTACCAGGAGACGACAGAACCGAATACTACCAGTCCGCGTGTGGACAGTGCGGCAGTCAATTGGGGTATGAGTTGGACGAGTGGACCCAGTTGGCTGCTCAGGCCAACACCGGTTCCTCCCGAGTTTGTTAGGGCATCCAGCCTCGTGCCTAGGGGGGGAGAGAGGAGTGGTCGGGTGGTGAGGGTTTCGTGAACACGGAGAGAAGGACAGGAGAGACACTACCTAGATGAAAGAAGCGTGCAGTGATTCTTTGTTCACACGGTTGGGAGGGAATGGAGGAATGGGGGTTTCGTAGGATGGCCATGAAAACACAAACACAATGTCGTCATCAAACGCAAACATTTTTACTTTGAGATTTTGGTTTTCTCTTTGCATCCGTTGGATTTGCTTCGTGCGTGTGCGCCAGGATTTTCCCTCAATTTCCCAACCTCCCATTTTTGGTAAGTTGTGGCGGTGTGGGAGGTCGCACTTTGTCGCTGTGCCTTTATATGTATCATCGTCAGTGATTGTGT
>BRYA01000171.1:36631-90845 GCA_030267965.1 Triparma columacea | reverse complement strand
AACCCTAACCCTAACCCTAACCCTAACCCTAACCCTAACCCTAACCCTAACCCTAACCCTAACCCTACTCTCTCTCCTTACATTCCCTCACTCCTCTCTAAATCTACACTCACCCTCTTTTAATTCATCTTCATACATATCTCCTACACTTACACACATCATTCCACCTTATACCCTCCTCCCTTCTACTCTCACTATTTAACTCTTCTCTCTTCTCCACAACCACATTCACACTCCTACTATACATTTTCATACACATCTACTACAATTACACACATCATTTTACCTTATACCCTCCTCTCTTCTACTCTCATTATTTTACTCCTCTTTCTTCTCCACAACTACACTCACCCTCTTTTACTTTTTCTTTATACACATCTACTAACATACACACATCATTCCACCTTGATACCCTCCTCACTTCTACTCACATTCCTTAATTCCTCTCACTCCTCTCCACTTCCACCCTCATCCTCCTTTAATTTACCCCCATACACATCTACCACACTTCCTTTATACTTACAAATCACTATAAAACTTCCACAATTCTTCAAAACTCCATACATATTCATAACACTACCACAACACTCACAAATCACTATAACAAATTTACAACTTTCTAAATCTTCTCCAGATACACATCCTCAATACTCACAAACCAATTTAACACTCCTATAATCCATCTACTACACTTCAACATTAATCATTCAACTCCTATAACACTCCTACAACACATCAACTTCACTTCTTAAATAGTCACAAACCTCTATAACACTCCCATATTACTTAACATTCACCTAAAACACACACAATAATTATAACTACCAAATCAAATCAATTTTTCCTACAAATTTTGCTGCCCTATTAGTCATGTCCCATCCTCATCTTTAGGCACAACACTGCTTACTTTAGCCTTCCCACCTCCTACTGGCAGAACACTGCTTACTTTAGCCATCCCACCTCCTACCCCTATAATATCCCCACCATCAGAGCCTCCAACACCTGCTCTCCTAAAACTTCTGCTCAAAGCAGCTGCTATACCACCCTCAGTGCCAGCATCAACACTTGCTCTTCTGACACTCTCTCTCCTTCTAGAATCTCTAGATTCTGGAATGTATTCAACTGGCACCTTGGCTCTCATTGCATCATCAAACCAGTCTGGCTTTTCATCTTCCCATCTCTCCCAGTTTGCCTGTACCCAAGCTTTTACGTCTTCTTCAATTGATTTCCAATAATGCTTAGAGTTTCCAAAAATTGCCCTTGCCTTCTTTTTATCATTGTCTGAATTACTAAAGCGGGCAATTGCACCATCTTTTCCTCTCTCCAAACTGTAGAAGGTGCTCCAGTAGTTTCTCTCAATGCATGTGAAAAATACTGCAAGTGAAATTATAGTGAATGGTATAAATATTCCAACTACTCTCCATGCCATTTTAAGGCCATTCTCTGCAATGTCTTCCATTTCAGCTAGAATTATAGCTACTGGAAGACTTCCCATTGTCAATACAAATCCAAGCATCCAATACATCCCTCCAACCTCATCGGGGTCCCTAAACTGCACAATCGAGGTGAAGTCTGTTACCACTTTTACTACCACTCTGCAGACAATGCTACTCAATATTTCTGTATTGCCGCCAGCAGGAATCCAATACCAAAAATCACCTCTAAAGATCTTCACCAAAAAGTATAGACCAAGATCAGCCCCAACATAGAGAGAGACCCAACTACCACCAAGAAGCCCTAACACAACTATTGCCATGCACCTTATCACAAGCATACATGCGCTAAAGATCATCATTGACACAAATACGATTAATCTTTTGGTGGGATTTGCAGGCACATACCCATAGAACTCTGGCACTAGCTCTCTATTTACTGGGTTGGTGTCCCAGTCATAACTGATACTTGCTGATGCAAAGCCTGTTGTAAGAGCAGAAACTGCAAGTGATAACCAGGCTGCTCTTGAAATTTCGTTTCTGCTTGTCACAATAGCCATAAATTGAATGATCACTCCAGGGATTGCCTCAGCAAACATTTCTGTGCATTTCATGGTAGTCAACTCTGTCAGAACATCGAATGCTTGTCCTACTTGCTGTTTTTCGCCTTTTCCTACCCTGTAAGCATCAACAGCAGGCTTAAAGCCAATCAAAATTGGAAACCACTCCTTCAACACCCTCTTCATCCCTAACTTCCTATTCTGTCCCCAAACAGACAACATTTGAATCCCAATAGATACTGCTAAACTTGCCAAAGAAGCCTTAAAGTACCCATCCTTTCCATCGCTCCAAAACATGTACGTCACATACACATCAGTTAGCAAATCTGCCGTACTAGTTATTGCCCCAACAGTAACCCTCATCTTCAACCCCCAAGGAACTTCCTCCAAAAGCCTGTGGCTAATTGTCTCAAGCATAGGTCTGAACCATTCATACTTCTCATCAAGCTCCTGTAGGGCAGAGAAATTTAATATGAATTCATCCACAGCAGCAACTGGCTGAGTATTAACAGCTAAGCTTCTTGCTAGAGACTCTCCAATCTCCCTTCCCTCCTTCTCTCCCAGCTCTACAGCCTTACCCTCTACCTTCCTCAGCTTGTACAACTTGTTCTTGACAACAGCGCCAAGCATTGGTGTGACAAACACGTAATTCTCTGCAGCCTGTCTCAGAAGGTAGTGTTTCCCAATAAATGACCTGACCGCTTCCTCCTTCGCCATTCCCTTTTTCCTGAAACTTAATGCACCCAACAGCTTACCACCCAACAACTTTCCTATTTTGTTAGGATCTAAACCTGCATAGTCTTGTATAGTGTCATTCACAACGGGTGAAGAAACCAATGCACCTCCACTGTCAAAATCAACACTTGCTCTTCTCATACTTGCTCTCCTTGCTCTCCTAACACTCTCCCTCCTTCTACCTTCTTTAGTTGGAATGAATTCGACAGGCACTCTATCTTTCATTGCTTCATCAAACCACTTTGGTTGCTCCTCTTCCCATTTAGCCCAGTTCAACTCAATCCAATTTCTTAATTCGCCTTCAATTGAGACCCAATGACGACTTGAGCTTGCAAAGACCTCAAAATTTATTGCATCACTTTCCCCTTCAAGGAAAAATGCCATTGACATATCCTTTGATGTCTGTGTGCTCCAGAAGGTGTGCAAGTACTTCTTCTCAATGTTCCAAAAGAAGACAGCAAAGCATATGATAGTTATAGGTATGAAATTCTTCACAATTGATGATGCAATATCAATTGCTCCCTCATCAACATAAGGTGAAGCTACATACATTGACACTGGCAGGCTTCCCATTGTCAACAGAAGACCAAACAGCCAATAGGCTCCTCCTACTTCGTTAGGATGTCGAAAGTGCACCATTGAAGTAAAGTCTACAATGATCTTTACAATCACCCGGAGTAAAATACTACTGACAACCTCTATATTACCCCCTAATGGCATCCAATACCAAAAGTCTCCCCTCAAAATCTTAACCAACATGTACAGACCAAGGTCGGCTCCAATGTAGAGAAAGGCCCAACTACCTCCCATCAGCCCAAGAAGAACTATTGTTGTACATCTTATTAGAAGCATCCCTGCAGTGAACAGCATCATGGACACAAATACTACTGTTCTCTTGCTTGCTTTTGCTGGTAGATACCCATAGAAGTCTGGTGCTTCTTCTCTCTTACCAGGGTCTGAGTCCCAGTCATAACTAATTGTTGCAGAGGCAAAGCCTGTTGTAATTGCTGACACTGCAACTGAAAGCCATGCTGAAGTTCCAACCTTTTTGGTGTTAGTTGCTATAGCCATAAATTGGATGATCACTCCAGGGATTGCCTCAGCAAACATCTCAACCCCTTTAATAAATGACATCTCCACCATCGGGTTAATTGCAGTCCCAACCTCTTGCTTTGCTCCAGTTGCGACCCTGTAAGCATCAACTGCAGGCTTGTACCCAAGAAAGATTGGAATCCACTCCCTAAACACCCTCTTCATGCCTAAATTTTTATTCTGTCCCCAAACTGCAAGCATTTGTATCCCTATCGATACTGCCAAACTTGCCAAAGATGCCTTAAAGTACCCATACTTCTTATCGTTCAAAAACATGTACGTCACATACACATCAGTCAGCAAATCGACCATGCTTGTTGCAGCACCAACAGTCAACCTTGCCTTCAAGCCTAAGTTAGACGTCATGAATAGTTTCATCACAATCTCTTCAAGCATGGGCCTTAACCACACTTGTTCATTCATGACTTCTTGCACTTCAGTGAATTGATGCGCCCACTCATCGACAGCATGTGCTGCAGTTGCTGTGGTCAACATTGTTGTTGCCATTGCACTTCCAATCTCCCAACCCCTGGCTTCCTCCTCACTATTATCTTCTCCCTCATTTATCGCTCTCCTTTTAAATTTGTTAATAACCACAGCATACAGCATAGTTCTCATGAAACCATGCTGCTCTGTAATCTCTTTCAGTGCCCTATTAGCAACAATGAACTCCCTCACGACCTCTACTTTACTGTCCCCAACGTTCCTTTTCTTCACTCTCTCTGTCAGCTGCTCTCCAAACCTCCTCCCATCCTGTTCCCCTGCTTCATTGCTCTTCAGTAGATTATCAAAGTAGTAAGCAGCATCAGTTGCCATGCCCAGGTGCTTAATTACACTCTTTTTGCTGGCAGCTTTTTCTAAACCCTTGTAACCCAAACCCTTATTTCTAGTCATCATTTCAATGTCTGTCTTCTTATTTCCAATCTTAGAAAATTTCACTGCTGTGAATGCTGTGAATGCTTTTGTATTTGAGCCAATTGTGGTACTGCTCAGTGAGCTTAGGATTGAGTCAATCCTTGTACTGCTCAGTGAGCTTAGTGAACGAACTGGTGCAAATTCTTCTTTGTCAAATGTGGCTACAAGAGTCTTGTTGCTCACTCTGTGAAGCTCAAGATGAGAGTTAACTTGGCTTTCAAGCTCCCAGAAGAATGCTGCAACTTCCTTGTGAGATGCTCTCACAATTATTGAAGTCTTCCCCCAACCCATACCCTTCTCTGCCTTTATCAATGTCTGTCCAGACAATGCACTACTTATCTCTTGAGCTCCTTCAATCTCGTCAAAGTGACTTTCAATATTTGGTGCTCCCTCAATTGCAATCTCTTCAAACTTTGCAATGGTCTGCTGTCTGTTGAAGTCAGCAATTTCTCTGCTTCTGTCAAATTTCTTCCTCAAGTCTGAGGCTTTTGCGAGAAACCTTGGTGCAATCTTGTTCATGATGGAAGAGTAGAAAACACCACCAAGCTCTACATTTGTTGTAAAAGTCACTGATGTTTGTGGCACACCTCCAATAGGCTCAAGTGGCTCAAATACCCATACTGTGTGTACCTTCATTAAAACATTCCTAGCCTTCACTGGAAAGTCTACCTGAACCTCCTCTGTGTCTGCAACGTCAATGATAACTTTGCCGTTATCTTGCTTGGACCAGGTAATCTTACTCCTACTATCACGAGGAGAAAGTCCTGGGAAGCCAAATTCCCTTGTTGTGATGTAGTAGTTGGTGTGGGGGTTTACTTTGATGACTTTCAAGAAGGTTATTCCATTTCTTTCTTTTGCATTCTTTGTATCCTCTCGATTGCCTAGTGTTGAAACCTCGTAGGCAGCACACTCCTCCACACTCGCATCAACCACAGTAGTGGCAAAACCAGTCACACTGCTTGCCCCATCAACATGAACTAGCTTCATCTTGACCTTATCATCGGGACTCTTCAGATCTTCAAAATGCTTACTCTTGATGCACTTCTCATAGAATTCTTTCCCCTTCCTGATTGCGACCTCCTCCTCATCTGTATAATCTTGGTGTTCATTCTTGATGATGCTGGCAAGAGAGGCCAGTGCAGCTTTATCAACCTCTTCATCTTTATTGAAAGATGTTTTTAATTCAGCAACTGCACCCAGGGCGTTTGGTATCTTTTTGTCAACAAGAGATTTAGGTAAGTAGCCTGCCGCATCAGCATGTTGCAGTAGCTCAATCTTGCACTGAGGAACTCCACTAACATTTTCAATGTTAGTTGCAATAAAGATTGCTTGAGTTGTTCCTCTTAAAAATGTCCCAGCACTTCCACCATAATCAACCTCATCTTTCAGAGGCCAGACAGCAACGGAAATGGATTTGTGTGTGTCATTTCTCAGTATTAGCTTGTTGACAAACTCTCGATTGCTAATGAACTTTGGCAATTTCTTCACGGTCGCAACCACTTTCTCGTTTGGTTTACCCTTGTATGTTTGTATCTCTATTCTAGCCAGGTTCCCTTCCTCCCTGTCAGTAGCCATCCTCTCCCTGCTGCAGTACTCAAAGTACCAAGCAGTGGCTTCTTCTGCAGTACAGTCTGCTTCACAAAGAGCTCTACCAAGTGCAATGCTCTTCTCTCCCTTCAACTGTTGTCTATATTTGATCTCCATCTTCACTCCTTCATAAGGTGACTTGAGAGGCCCCCACCCTTCTTCATCCTCCCCACCAAAGAGTGCCTCCAACTCCCCAAACACCTTCTTCTGGTCCTCCTCCAACTCAACCCCTTCCCTCATCCTCTCCACCAAGGCCCCCCTGACCTCAGCATCAACTTCCTTCCCGTTCCTCCTGAACTTCTCCTGCAACCTGTTGGCCTCAACAAGCTGATTCTTTGCAAGGTAGTCAATTGCATTGTCCATCACTGTCTTATGAATGCCATGAAATTTCAGATCAACCGTTTGAATACGTGTCACTCTGCAGATATTTGGGGCAACCTCGGCCATGATGTAGATTCCTCTTGTTACTCCAACTACAAAGCCGTCCTTGCTAAGGTTGGTGAAGCTTGCCCCATAATATTCACCCAAAGGCACAAATCCTAGCATGTATGCAGTCTGGCCATTGTCCAATTTAGCCTCCTTCCACACAAACCAGTTCTCAAAGAGTCGATTTGTGGCGGCAGGGACCTTCACGCCATAATGATAGTGCATGCTTCTAGTTCCCTCAAAATCGTTCCTGATCACCCTTGGTAACTTCCCATTATTTTTGAAGTGCCTCTCAGATCGTGCAAATGTGTCAAGCAGAAATTGCTCTGCCAATACACCCTTTGCTGACTTGTCCACAGTGACCCCAAAGGCTGCCCACACATTGTCCCCCTCTCTCCACAGGAACTTGTCAATGCCCTCCTTCAGTGTCCCCTTGACTCTCTTCCCCTTTGTGTGGAGTTCCTTCTCTAGCCTCCCAACCCTCTCCAACATTGCGTCTTCCTCTCTTGTCAGAGGCGGTGCTCTTGGCATGAACTCCACCACAAAGTGTCTTTTCCTCCTCTCATCAATGAGACCAGGCTGTCTGAACTCATCCATGACTTCATTGAGAATTCCCTTCAAAGAGGTATAGGCAGACTTGGTGTCTCTTTTCCCGTCACTTTTGAAAGTATAACCACTGTTGAAACTTGGGCGCGCACTCTTTGAGCTTTTGTTTGTGCAAACATCAACTTCTGATTTCATCTCTGTTGCTTTCTCCTCTGCCTTAAGAGTTCCCACCACGGTGACTGCAGTTTGTCCAAACGCAAAGTCAGTGAAGCTGAGTTTGCCCTTAATGATACCTCGTTTGACAATCTTGGCATTTTTTAAAGCTAGAATTTTGACAAGCATCGCAGTTGCCTCATCAGAAAGATCGTCCTCATCAAGGGGTGCCAACTCCATAATACTTGTCGATTTGTCAGGAGAAGCTATTTTTACGTCAAGGAGAAATTCGACAAACTTATTCCCGCTGCCGTAGTGCTGCCAGTAGACGAGTCTGTGAATGACTCCTTCCTTTTTGTCATACTCCTGGAGGGTCTTTCTTCGGAACTTTCCCTGCTCACAGTCGGTGAGGAGAAAGTCAATGATCTTGTCGCGCTCGTCGTGGAAAACATCAGCGAGCTCAATAACCTTCACGTCGATGCCGGTAGATTTGTCTATGAGGCCTTCAACGGCTCCTCTGTCCTCCAGAAGCTTGACAAGTTCAACTTGTTCGGGGCCACGAGCTGTGTAATCGATATCTACGGGACCGCGTATTGCGGAGGGTGCGTGATTGGGGCCTGAGGGGGGCTCGGAGGCATAGTTGGTCTCGCCGGTGTCATTCACGACTCCCGCATCTGCTTCAACCTTCCCCTCCATGACGATCTTAATTGGGTGCTGAAAGTCATGCGTTCGCGATCGACGTGCGTAAAAAAAAGGTGGCGGAGCGGCGTTTTTAGGTGTGAGTAAAGATGTCGTAAATTGGAAAATTCGTATAGGTGCGTCATTTTTGCGCGTTTTTATATTTCCAAAACACCCAAAAACCCAAGCATACCAGAAATAGACAGCAGAGAGCCAGTGAGTCAGTCCACCTGTCCCTCCTGTTCTTTTAAGGTGTTTCCATCCGTGACCGCTTCCCCTCTACTCTCCCCCCCCTCCACCGATCGCCCGCCCTCCCAACTTACCTATTTCACCGCACGTCCTGTAGCCCCACTCCTCCAAGGGTCCCAAGAAGTTGTCGACTCGGCAAGCCTGGGATGTCTTAGTTTTTAGTCCCTTGTCACCGCGTTTCGTCAATTAGTTTGTGTTTAGGTGGTTCTTATTTGCTTTGTTAGTTTTGTCACACGCTAATAGACGATAATCTCTCCTCACAGCGAGTTTAGCCAAGGCAAAACAATTTGCAATTTGCTCTTAATCCTCCCCTACTCACAGCACCCAAAGCCAGCCAGCGAGTTCGTAGCATCCGCTCGCCCTTGTTACTGTCGCCTTCCTCGCCTATATTAAAACATGCTATAGCTTTGAAACGTTAGTTCAACACACATTTCCTACACCCTCCCATTCCCTTCCTCCTTCCAACCCAACCTACCCAAACCAAACCCCCCCCCTTCATTCCGCTTAACCCTATCCTCGATGTGCACACGTTTACCAGCATAATACGGCCGCTGATATTGAGAAGAAACCCGACTTCGCTGGGTGAAATTGAACAACAAACAACAATGAAAGAATTCAAGCGCTGCAATTTTGTTTTAAATCATCAACTAAAGGTTTGTTAGGTCGAGACTCAATATTGGGACGTTCTTGGAAGTTGTGCGTACTATTGGCCTCTTTGGGTTCTTGGCTTGCTCTATTTTTTTCCTTCTCGGTGGTGTCCCAGCTCCGGACTTCCTTCTTCCTCCTTTCGCATTCACTTGCGGCTTATTATGCGACTTGGGCGACTGAGGGGTCTTCGGCGCCTTGAGCGACAAGGCCGATCTGGACATTCTCGCTGGGGAAGAGGTGCCTGTCTCTCTCTGGTCCATTCCCCCCCCCTCGGCTTGCTGGAAGCCAAAAGCGCTTCCAAAGAAGTCATCATGGTCCTCCTCTTCCTCTCTATCCTCGCTCAGTATCTTTCCGAGTACGTCTGCGCTCGTCTCAAGGCTCCTAATGAGTATCTCCTTGAGTCCGACTTTTTCCTCTCCTGCCGTTTCCCTGCCCATGCCATTTCCTGTCGCCTCTCTCTCCTTGCCCTCAGATTCCCTATCCTCTCCGAGTTCACTCCCCCTACGCTCAGTTGCATTTCTCAATATGCTCGCATTTTCGCTTTCACCTTTGGGCGTCGTAGTATAGTCTTCGCTCGTCCTTCTCCCCTTGAGCTCCCTCGCCCCGCCGAAGCTCACTGAGGCTCCTGTTAGAGTTCTGGTCCTTTGGCCTCCTCCGCCGCCTGCTCCCCCACCTGCTCCCCCCCAGTTAGTACTGTTGGTTCTCTCCTCGAGCAGGGCCTCACACTTTGACTGCCACTGCTGCAGCTTCTCCATTGCAACATTCCTTGCCTTCTTCTCCCTTTCGAGGTTCGACTTGCACGTCGTGAGTTCGGCCTCGTAAGTCCTAGTGGTTTCGATCTGAGCCGTGAGCAGCTGGAAGGGGGGCGTAAGGGTAGTGGGTTAGTTGACGTGAGAAAGGGATAAAACAAGAAGCAAGCGGCGACGGTGCATTGCTGCTGCAATCCTCTCAGCGGCTCGCTCCGCTCCTCAGACTCACCTCCTCAGTCTGCTTCAGCATTGCCGCCTGCTCAGCGTTTGCTCTCGCCGCTGTGTCGGTCCACTGGTCCTCCTTCATCTGCTGCTTGAGCTCTCTGTTCTTCAGCTCGACCTTGAGGTCGTCAAGGTGCTTGTAGAGCTTCTCCTTTTCGGCGACGGCTTGCTCCCTCTCCTCTAAGTGCCTGCTCTTTATATTGATCTCGAGTTGTTTCTCCTCGTTGACTTCCTTCAGCTCCTTGCAGGCTACAGACAGCCTCTCGAGCTTGGCCTTCTCATCCTCGAGGGTCTTCTGCTTGTGGTCAAACTCTCTGCTCCTGCTCTCGAGGGCTGGCTTCAACATATTAATGGTTGCCTGGTCCTTGACGATCTGGCTCTCCCTCACTATCAGCCCCTCATTCTTCACGTTCATTTCTACCTTGAGGTAGTTGAGAGTCTCCTCCCGCTTGTCAATATTCTTCAGGGCATTCTGGAGGTTCTCTTCCTTCTTCTTGGAGTGCCTCTCCTTTTCTTCAACTTCGATTTCCCTCTCCTTCAAAAGTTTCTTCCACTTGGTTAAGTCGTCCCAGTCTGCCTCGATTGTTCTCTCCTTCTTTTCGAGCGTATCCTTCAGGTGCTTAAGCTGCTCTTTTTCGTTGAGGAGCTGCTTGTTGCTTTCGGTGAGCTCCATCTCAAACCTCTTGAGGTCCTTGTCTTTCTTCTGAAGTTCGGCTTCCTTGTCGAGAATGTTTTTCTCCTTTTCCTCAAGCTGCCACTCCTTCGACCTAAAATTCTTGCTCCACTCCAAGACGTCGTTCTCCCTCCTTTCCAAATCGTCCTTTTCGGTGTCCCAAATTCTTATGTTCTGGGTGAGCTTGTTCATGTTGTTCTGAAGCTCGGACTCCTTCTCGTCAAGGAACGCAAGCTTCGTGCTGAGAAGGACTTCCATCTACCATGAGAGAGAAGTGATGACCGAGGGAGGTTAGGGTTTGGGACGAGCGAGCGCGAGCGATGGTGCGCCATAAGCCGACCCTTCCACTCACCTCTTCGAGCTTTGCCTTTCGCTTGCTGACACCCTCCTCCTGGGTGTCAAGACTCTCCTTCTTGCCAGAGATCTGCTCCTGCAATTTGTCGAGGTCGACCTGCCTGAGATCGTGGTACTCCTGGATTTCCCTCCTCGCGTTCTCCTGGAACTCCTGCTTCTCACTGCGACGTGGTGCGGCGTGGAGCAGCGTGGTGCGTGGTGCATGTTGCGCGATGCATGTTGCGTGGCGTTAGTTGTTACACATTTGTAAAGTGAAGTCTTAAACCCGTGTGGTGAGATTCTCTATTCTCACCTCTCCGCTTCCAGAAGTTCCTCGTTCTGCCTATAAAGGTCCCCTATGTACTCGTCCTTCATGTTAATATCTTCTCTCAGCTTCCTGTTGCTGTCAGTCTCGCTCTCAAGGAGGCTCTCGAGCTCCTCGATATGGGCGTGCATGTGGCTGATTTCGTCGTCGTGGGCGGATTTGAGTTGCGCCATATCCCTGAAGGTAGCCTGTCCCCCCGTCTCCCCCTGCTTGCCTGGGTTGAGCAGCGGGTCTCCACCCTCGACTGCCTCACCAAATTCTTGCGAGAAGCTTTGCGTGCGGAGGGCAAAGACCGAGGAGCTCCTTCTCCTAGTCCTTAGTGACCTGCTGTCTAAGGTTGGACTAAGGTGGGAACCTGAGCCGCCCCTCTTCATGAAGAAGTCGCTGAGCTTGTCGAGCTTCTGCTGGAGCTCGTCGCTGTGCTCTAGCGCCTCCCGGAGTTTCGCCTCCGCTTTGGCGCCCCCTTGCATGCTGCAGTGGGCGAGGCAAAGGAGGAATCAATCAATTAGGTCACAGCTGCGTCGAGTTAATTTCACTTTTGCTCATTCTCTCACCTGTCCTCCCTTTCAATTCTCGCGTGCCCTCCCCCCGATTTCGGTGCATCAGAGGGGTCCGCGCTCCTCTCCATTGCGAGCTGGTGTGTGAGCTCGCTGATCTTACTCCTGTACTGCTTGAGGAGCGTCTTCTCGTCCACTACCTCGTTCTTTTTGGCGTTGTTCTTAATGGTCTTGCAGAGCTGTCCAAACTTCAAGGTCGAAACCGTCTCCTCGTGGTGCATCGGCGCGGCGGTGACTGTGCAGAGAATTGACGTTAGGGTGTTGCCCCCCAAACTGTTCTTGAGGATCCTCGTGAGCTTGCTGTCCCTAAAGGGTATGAAGACATTCTTGCCCCCCTTCCCGCCCTTCCTATTGCTCTCCCCCAACTTGCTGATGACAGCTCCAAGGGCGAGGAGGCTCTTGTTGATGTTGCTTCCCTCCTTAAGCTGCGAGGAGGGCGAAGATGAGCAGCGAGGAGGAGCGAAGAGACAAGCGAAGGGGGTTAGGAACGCGTCGTGAGAGTCGGGAAGTTTCTCAACCGATACTTCAGCGACCACTATCCAAGTCACGGGGGATGGGAATTTGCTTTCTTTCAGGGTCCTCACCTGGCTACCCGTCGCTCCAGTGCTCTTCTGCCTCTCTGACCCTGCGAGGTCCACGAGGTTCAGATAGCTTGTCTTCTTGCTTTCCCCCGCTGAGGGGGACTGCGGGAGATGAGCGAAGGGGGGTGCGTCGGGGTAAGTTGCTTGGACGGTGTGGTGCCGGTGCTAGCGTAGTGTATGTGTATGTGTGTATGTGTGAATGCCTCACCTTGCTCCCGAACTTGGTGAAGGCCTGGGAGGGGGACGTGGTGAGCTTGTCGTCGTCCGCCGCGAGGGCGAGCTCCGTCCTGCTCTCGATGACCATCCTGAAGAGGGTGTGGGATCGACTGCTCGTGTTGTTCATCTTAGTGCTGCCGTAGGAGCGCTGCTTCTCGCCCTCGCGGAGCACGGTTTGGATCTCCTGCGGTGGGTGGCGAGACGATTGAGTTGGTTATATGTGTGTCGCTCGCTCGTCACGGAAATGGTTGAGCACGATCCTTATTTTGCGTCGACGTTGCTGACTAACATTTGCAGGCCGATACTCAGCTCTTGGCCCTGTCTCGCTCGCCTTAAGCCGGGTTCGAGTGTTCACCCCCGCTCGCGCAAGGTCTCACCTTTTTGTTAGACACGACCTGCTCCACCAGCCCGTCAATGATGGCCCCCTTGTGTGGGTCCTCCGTCAAGATCCTTAAGTTCTGCCCCGACTCCCCTGGAGTTAGCAGGTCGTTTATCTCTTCGTTGTAAACCTCGAGGTAGGAGACCATGATGAGGAAGGTTGTGGTGGACTTGTTGGAGTCTACAAAGTTGAAGACGTCGTCGATACAACGAGGGATGAAACCAGGATCAGAGTCGTTACCGAGGATCGAGTGTGTCTTACCGGAACCTGTCTGGCCGTAGGTGAAACTTGGGTTGACGAGGGGGGGTGAGGAAGAGAGGGGGGGGAAGGAAGAGGGGGGGGGGGGTGCATTGACTCACATGGTAGCATTGTAACCGTCAAGAGCGTGCATGACGAGGTTTTTCCCGACCTTGTCGTACGCCTCCATGTTGTTGCTATTTGGTCCGAAACAGTGGTCGAATCGCTGAGGAGAGGGGGAGGAAGAGATTGTGAGAAAACAGGGAGGAAGGAGTCAGGAAGATCGCGTTCCCGCCTTTGATGCACGCATCGCGGTCGTCCCCATCCTCATTTCAATCACTCCCCCCCCCCCTCCCCCCTCAACCCCTTCATGGCCCCCCCAATTTCCCTCCCCACCCCACCCCTCCTCTTCGCACTCACATATACTTTCTGCCCTGTTGTAGTCTTCTCTAACAAGCTAGTGTGGTTATACTCGAAGCCCATGGTTTGGTTCTCCCCTAGTTCCCTCTCGTTCAGCGGCCTGATGCGTACGCTGACTTTGATGGAGCCATCTTCTGACATTGTTCGAGAAGATTGTTAAGGGAGGTGTATTGCTTGGGCAAATGAAGGGGGGGAGGGGGGGGGGGCGAGGGGAGGATGGGAGGGTACCGGGGGGAGGGAGGGGAAGGCAGGAGGCGGGTAGAGTCGTCGGGCGTGTGGGAAATGCCAAGCACAAGCCTTGAACGGTTTTTGACCCTGGAGATCTCATCTATCTTCTCAATCCTTCTCAAATAAAATGATTTTTAGGCATTCATTCCTTGGCATTATACAGCACATTAGCTGTTTAATAATCCTCCCCTCCCTCCCCCTCATCGTCCTCATATCCTCCCATGTCGATTTTCTCCCTCCATCCCTCCAGCCATTCTCTCACTTCCCCCATGTCCTCCCCCACCCCTCCCCTAGCCTTCTCGGCCTCCAGCCACCCCCTGTTTCGGCCGAGGCTGAGCTCCTGGTAGTCCCGGACCAGCTCCTTTACCCACGAGACGGTCCTGGAGTTATTCTTGGACAGCACCCCGCACCACATCGAGGAATCAATCCCCAAGTCCCTGCGGTGAGAGAGTGTGTGTGTGTGCGTGCATGTGTGTGCGTGCGTGCGTGCGTGCGTGTGTGTTAACGTCTTGTTATAACTTTTCCCCCTCAAAATGATAAAGTCGCCCCCTCTCCCCCCAAGTCCCCACCCTATTGTTTCTCCCCCCTCCCTCCCTCCCCCCTTCCCCCTCACCTGTAGTATTCCCCCTTCCCCTCCTCTGTTCCCTCCCCCCTTGTGATAGCCCCGAAGACGCTCCCTATTTCCCTCCCCCCGTACGCCTCCCTAATCCCCCTGTTGAACTCATCCACAAGATCGTCACCCTTCCCCCCCCCCGTTCCCCCCACGCTGAACCCCCCCACAACGGCCTGGGATGCGCTCCCTCTTCCTCCTCCCCCTCCTCCCGTCTTTCCTAGTCCCATGTTGCGGAGGTTGTTCAGCTGCCTATAGTACTCCCCTCCCACCTCCCCCTCCCCCCCCTTGATCCTTGCGTCTCCTCCCCCCCTTGAAACTAGTATCCTTTCCCCCCCCCCCAACCCCCCGTCGAGTTCACACCACCCTCCACCTGTTGATCGAACCCAGTCAGAGTAAGCTAGGGACCTTGCATTGGAAACACGCACGTCACCGTAAAGGTCAAGGAAGGATACACCTGATGGACCAAGGTCACGGAAACACCTGTGGAGCTCAAACTGTTGAGGTGGGGGGAGGGGAGAGGGGGGGGGGGGGGGAGGAAGCACGTTTTACAGCCCTTGTGAGTTTTTCCCTTGTCGACGACGATGTTGTTGTTGTTGTTTCTCAAGGGGTGTGATGAAACACCCTTTTCCCCCCCGCCCCTTGCTCTTTTAACTTTCCAAATGTTTCATTTCTCACCTCAGTCCTTGCCGTGAATCCCGAGTTCCTCCATATGTCCTCCGTAGTAATCCCCCCTCCCTCCCCTCCCCCCTCCCCCTCACCCATGACGTACGTAACGTCAGTTTTCTCAATCCCTTCCCTAACCGCGTACCCCATATCAACGGTCCTCCTAACCCTCCTCCTCCCCTCCCCCTCTCCCCCATTGTTCTCCCCCCCCTCAACCTCCTCACCCTCCCACTCCCCCAACCTACATATCCCCATCCCAACCTTGGCCGACCTGCACTCCTCCTTGAAGACTTCCATCAAGTTACCCGCAAGCCTAACCCACGCCGTACCCTTCCCCCACGTAGCCGTAACCTGTACCCCACCTACGTTGTCAATCCCCTCTAACTTCTTCCTAATTAAATCCCAAGCCTCCTCAACAACATCATTCCCCATTACGTCCATACTTGTGCCGTAGCCGCATAAGTCGGGTACTTTATAACACCCTATATCCATGAAGCTCGTGTTGACAGACCGAGAGGGGTGGATTGAACGCCAACCTACGATTTTTTTAGAACCACCTGATTTACACCAGGCAACATCAAGACTACTGGGTGATGACGATGTTTCAACCGAACCGGACGCTTGTCCACCTATTCTTAAGTGTTCCATGTTCGCTGTTGTTGTATCTCTAAGTGTTGTCGTGGTGTTACCTAGAGTTGTTTGGGTGTTATTAAATTCATCCTTCCCGAAGAAACCCGCATAAACGTCACCCCCTTCATCCTCGTCGCCTCCTCCTCCACCATCACACATCCACTCATCCCAATCAACGGACCTACCCCCAGCCGTGGGAGGTGGTGGGGGAGGTTTCGCAGCAGCTGCAGCTGAGGATGTGTTTGATCCTTGATTGTAGGTTGGGTCGTATCCCATACCGTTAACCACGTTATTATAAACGTCCGTATGCAGCTCCCTAAACTCCCCAAGTCCGTCGTCAACCCTTTCCCCGTGTCGTTCAACCTTCATGTCTGAGGAGAGGGTGTCCAATGGGTCTTCTGATGAGAGCAGGTCTGAGGAATCGTCGTAGGTACCTTTTGTGTCGATTCGGACCTCGTTCTCCTCCCAACGACCTGAACGTGTAAGGGTGAAACTAAAAGGAAGGGAGGGTGGAGGGGAGGGGGGGGAGGGGGTTAGTATGTCAATTGGGGGGTGGTTTGGGGGGCTATTGAGGGGGGGGCTATTCATTTCAAGCCGAGGGAGAAGGGAAGGCTGAAATTGGCGTAGCTTCCACTGGTGCTGATGGCGCTATTGTTTCCTTTCTCCTTTCTCCTTTGCTTTCTCCTTTGCTTTCTCCTTTGCTTTCTCCTTTGCTTTTCTTGTCCTTCTCTGTACTTACTTGTCTCTTCCTTGCGTAGCGTGTGTAGTAGCGTGTTGTGAATAGTCTTGTACCGAATGTTTATACATAGGAAGAGAAAGTAGAGTATATTGTGAGGAATGGAACGAGGCTGAGGGACCTAAAGTTACTCGAATTGTGCTCATACTCAAGATATAGGCTTTAGAAACGGGTTATAGACTCTTTGCTGTGCTGTATGTGCTGTGTATGTGTGTGTGTGTGTTTATAACCCTGAATAAACAATACGGGCTCAGGAGGGTTAGTGTGGTGTGATGGAGTAAGAACAAGGGAGAGGGATTGTGAGACCCTCAAGGAATGCATCATTGTGGCGTCAATGGCGGCTCTTTGCCCGATAACAACCCCAATATGATACTAACAGTGCCGGAAATATGGCCAAAAGTAGTATTATCTCGTCTATGAGACGAAAAATCCAATCCCAATGAATACCCAGTCAGTCGACCGAGATTGAAGGGGTGAAATAACTTGAACTTGAACGTGGATAGGAGATTAAAATCAATATTAGGACAAATGACAACTAGTGAAAGCCTTAACAAAGGTTATTATTGTCATTGTAGCCCTTTTCTTACCTTAATTTGAAGGCTATATTTATTTATGTCTGCAATCTTCCTTTCCTTCCTTCACTTCCCTCCTCTCTCCCCGCATCCCAGTCGCTTATACTTACCGTAGTCTTGTCTTCCCAAACATGCGCGTGCTCAAGCTCTTACTTGCGTTCTCGCTGTCTATTTCAGCCTTCAATCCTCCTCCGCCTCCAGGACCAGCGTCTCTCCCTTTGATTGGCAGCACCTCACTGATAGCAGCGACGATAAACAACAAGGTGGTCGAAGAGCTCGTCGCTTTACGCCGTGAGCACGGACCGATTTTCCTTGCAAAGACAGGACCAGTCACCCAGGTTTGGGTCGATGATGCTGAGATTGCAAACGACCTCTTCAGCATGGAGTCTGCCGCAGGAAGGAGCCAGCTAAAGAAGCCCGTGTTCGGGGGCGACTTTTTGTTCCTGGTTAGAGACGTGGAAAGAGCGAAGAAAATAAGATCAAATCAAAAGGCGCTGCTAGGGGAGCGAAGCTCTTCAACTTCAGTATTGGCCGCAGTTGATTCCTCCAATATATCGGACATCATCAGCGAGCAGCTGGATCGAAGCAGTTCAGAGGAGGGCGCTGTGTTGTGGCCTTCAAAGAGAATAGCATCCGCGTCCTTCAATGCCCTAGTTTCTCTCTACGTTGGCTGTCAGCCCCTCACCCCTGACGAGGTCGACAGGCTCCTGAGAGCCGTCTCTGGGTATAGGAGAAGAGGCACCCCTAATTTCTTCGAGGTTATCACCCGCACTTTAGGATTTAGCAAGAAACTTAGTTTCACAGACGAGATCAACGGCCTCCTCAGCGAGGTGGTTTCGAGGGCGGACGCATCTCCAGACCTACTTCCCCTCCTCGTATCCGCAACCGTGGGTGGAGCTGAGATATTTCCACTTTTGTTACAGTGGTCAGTTCTGCGCCTTTCCGTCGACAAGGCAACCCAGAAGCGGCTTTACGAAGAGCTCATCGCTAACTCTGATAAAATTACCACGGTGCCACCCATGTTCGTACAAGTCGCAGCAGCTTGTGCTCGTGACTGTCCAGTATCAGCTGCTACTGGTCCGCCTAGAAAGATTACTTCGCCGACTTTGATAAACGGCTACGAGATACCCGCAGAAACCATAGCGTTTTCACTTCACCCTGGCCTGCGAGCTGCGGGTGGTGGGGCGCCGTGGGAAGTCGGCCTAAACGGGGAGTCTTGGCCTCTGGAAATGGAAGGCGCATTCTCATGGGGAATGTTCGGGGGAGGTCCAAGAGCGTGTCCTGCTTCTGAGCAATCTCTGAACTTTCTAGCTTCCTCGATTGCGACGCTAGTGAGAGACTTCGAGTGGGAGCCGGGAGAGGGAGATGGAAGAGAGAGGATGTTTGAGATTGAGGGTGATGGATCGTTGCTAGTGCCGAAATTCGACACTTTGTTGAAATTCAGAAGAAGAAGCAAACGGTGACGACAAGAACAGAACTAAACTAAATTGCATATACTTTTATGTTTAGCGATCAATTGTTTATGTCAACGGTTTTAATTGAATGGTTGATTTAACAACAGAGAGTTACAGAAACTCCAGAATTACTCTCCACAAAACTTTCGGGATCTTCTCACGTGCCTCAGTAACCCTTAGCGGTGGTGCTTCAACTCCGTCGTCAAGGCGCTTCCTCTTCAGACTATCCGATCCACTGGGTTGATCCTCCACGTGATCCCAGGTTCCCTTGAGGCACAGCAGAGCGTTGACGCGTTCGATCACAGCGATTTTGCGGTGCCACCTATAATGGAGGAGGTCCGAGACAGTCGGCATATTTTTATCGGCAGCGGCAGCGATTAGGGCAGTGCAGTTCGAGAAGCAGTCTTCACCGATGGAGACAGCAGGAGATAGAATGAGTTCCGTCAGGGCGGAGCAATCCATGAAGGCCCACTTGCCAATCGTCGTCACTGAGTCCGGGATGGTGATGGCCGTGAGAGAGGAGCATCCCCTGAAGGCGCGCTCGCTTATCATCGTCACTCCTTCTGGGATGGTGATGGCCGTGAGGGAGGAGCATCTTTCGAAGGCGTAATCGTAAATCTTCGTCACTCCGTCCGGGATGGTGATGGCCGTGAGGGAGGAGCATCTGTAGAAGGCGCTCTCACTAATCATTGTCACACCGTCTGGGATTGTGATGGCCGTGAGGGAGGAGCATCTATAGAAGGCGTAATCGTCAATGGTTGTCACTGAGTCCGGGATTGTGATGGCCGTGAGGGAGGAGCATTCGTAGAAGGCGTTTTTGCCAATCGTTGTCACTCCGTGCGGGATGGTGATGGCCCTGAGGGAGGAGCATCTAGCTAAGGCGTGATAGTCAATCGTCGTCACACCGTCTGGGATTGTGATGGCCGTGAGGGAGGAGCATTCGAAGAAGACATATTCGCCAATCTTCGTTACTCCGTCCGGGATTGTGATGACTGTGAGGGAGGAGCATTCGTAGAAGGCGCCGTCACTTATCGTCGTCACTCTGTCCGGAATTGTGATGGCCGTGAGGGAGGAGCATCCTCTGAAGGCGTCTTCGCCAATTGTCGTCACTCTGTCCGGAATTGTGATGGCCGTGAGGGAGGAGCATCCTCTGAAGACATATTCGCCAATCTTCGTTACTCCGTCCGGGATTGTGATGGCTGTGAGGGAGGAGCATTCGTAGAAGGCGCCGTCACTTATCGTCGTCACTCTGTCCGGAATTGTGATGGCCGTGAGGGAGGAGCATCCTCTGAAGGCGTCTTCGCAAATCGTCGTCACTCCGTCTGGGATGGTGATGGCCGTGAGGGAGGAGCATTCAGAGAAGGCGGCCTCGCCAATCGACGTCACTCCGTCTGGGATGGTGATGGCAGTGAGGGAGGAGCATCCTTGGAAGGCGCCCTCGCCAATCATTGTCACTCCGTCCGGGATGCTGATGGCCGTGAGGGAGGAGCATCCCAAGAAGGCGACACGGCCAATCATCGTCACTCCGTCCGGAATGGTGATGGTCGTGAGGGAAGAGCATTCTTCGAAGGCTTGATTGCCAATTATCGTCACTGAGTCCGGGATGGTGATGGCCGTGAGGGAAGAGCATGCCCAGAAAGCCCAATCGCCAATCGTTGTCACTCCGTCCGGGATGGTGATGGCTGCGAGGGAGGAGCATTCAGAGAAGGCGAGATAGTCAATCATTGTCACTCTGTCCGGGATGGTGATGGCCGTGAGGGAGGAGCATGCCCTGAGGACGTCTTTGCCAATTGTCGTAACTCCGTCCGGGATGGTGATGGCCGTGAGGGAGGAGCATTCGTAGAAGGCGCCATTGCCAATCGTTGTCACTGAGTCCGGGATGGTGATGGCCGTTAGGGAGGAGCATCCTGCGAAGGCCCGTTCGCCAATCATAGTCACTCCGTCCGGGATGGTGATGGCCGTGAGGGAGGAGCATTCCTTGAAGGCGTATTCACCAATCGTTGTCACTCCGTCCTGGATTGTGATGGCTGTGAGGGAGGAGCAGGAGAAGAAGGCGCATTCGCCAATCTCCATCACTCCGTCCGGGATTGTGATAGCCGTGAGGGAGGAGCATTCGCGGAAGGCGCTCTCGCCAATCATCGTCACTCCGTCTGGGATTGTGATGGCCGTGAGGGAGGAGCAACCAGAGAAGGCGTAACGGCCAATCGTTGTCACTCCGTCCGGGATGGTGATGGTTGTGAGGGAGGAGCATCCGTAGAAAGCGTAATTGCCAATCGTCGTTACTCCATCTGGGATGGTGATGGCCGTGAGGGAGGAGCATCCGTTGAAGGCGTCATGGCCAATCGTTGTCACTCCCTTTGCAAAAGTCACCTCTGTGAGTTCATAATCATCACCGAAGCTCTCAATGCCTGTGTATACTGCTGTTTTGGGCATCTTTGGAAGGAGAGAGTCCCGGGGTGAAGAGGGTCTTTTGACCCGTCTTTTAGGTAACAGTTGAAACCCTACGATACGGACTCTCACCCCTCCTTTCTCCTTTTCTTTCTCCCTCCTTTCGGACTCCTTTTCCGAATCCTTCCTTTTTTGGATTTCTCAGAAATAAATTAGGACCAAATGGAAAAAAGACCGAAAAATCGACTCCGGTCCGGTCCGGTCCTTGGTCTTTTTCGGGACCGAACCGGACCTGTCCTTTTTATTTCCGAACGGGCTTTTTTAAGTCCTTGGCGGACCACTCAGAACGCTTTTTTGGTACTTTTTGTCCTTTTTTGGTCTTTTTTGCTGAATTCACGCCGGCAAGGATCAGTAAATACCAGGAAGGACCGGGACCGTACCGGACCGGACCTAAAAAATTCTCACACACCAGGACCGGACCGGACCGGACCAACTCCAAAATGGCTTGGTCCTAATCTCGGGATTTCTCAAAGCCAATCCTTGGAAATCCCTTATTGCAATAATTCTCCACAATCCTCATTGTATACTCATTGAATACGAAGGTAAGAGCGAATTGGGGATAATTTGGGAGAATTGTGGCAATTTCGAGCGATTTCGAGTGAATTAGAGAGAATTAGAGTTAGTGGTCATCTCGAGGTTATCCTATATTGTGGCTCCCGTCGGCTACTGGCTCCCCTGGTACCCGGCCGCGGACGCCGTCCAGGACCAGGTGTACCGGAGGAGCAGCTGAACGATCTGATGCGCAACAACAAGCAGAAGGAGATGAAACACAACAAGTACTACACCAAGCAGAAGAACGATCAGATGAAGAAGGCAATGGAGGAGAAGGAGAGGAGAACGCAGCGTGCAAGAAGGCGAACGAGGCCGAGGAGGCGACAGCAGCAGAGGGCGCGGGTGACGGCAAGGCTGAAGAGAGCAAGGGTCCTTCTAATTACCATCCTCAGAGGAGGAACAATCCACACAATCACCCACACAACACACACACACAACCCACACCTCCCACCAATTCCACACGTCCTCCCCCTCACACTCCTCCCCCTCCTCCTAACCCGCCCCCCTCACACACCCCACTCACTACCCACAGCAAAATGTCTCTCCCCTACCACTCCTCCACTTCCCTCCTCCCCCCCCCTCCCCCCCAAAGTTCCTCCTCCTCAACGTCCCTCCTTGGTCACTTCAAGTCTCCCCTATTCCTCACTACCATTGGTTCCACAATCCCCACCCAAGTCCAATGGTCAACCACAAAAGGTAGCACCACAAACCCTTCCCCAAAGCAGGACCTCTACGTATCCTCAGGTCCGCGTATAACAATGTTCAAGAACGTGCCCTCCCTATCCTCCACCTCCCCCACGAAGATGGAGGCGTCCAGGAAGTACACCTTCCCCGTCCCCGTAACCTCCTTCACCCTCAGGTCAGGGGACGGGCTTATACTAGCGGGGGGGGAGAAGGGTATGATAAGGGTTGTTAACGGGGTCACTAAAACCACGATTAGAACGTTTGAATCTAACAAGGTTAAGAGCGACGTTACGAGCACGTGCTGGACGGACGACGGGAAAATTATTCTTGCGGGGGGAGATAATGGGGAAGGTGTATGGGGGAATGTTATCACGGGGACTATGGGGAAGTGGAAAATTGGGGAAGGGACTGTCAGGTGAGGAAAGGGTTACGATGAGAGTTTTGGAATGGGAAATCTAACGCAAACACACCCACACACAACTTGCAGAGGAATGAAAACAGGAAAGTGGTCTTCAGATACCTCCGATTCCCCCCTCCCAGGTTTCATAACCGGTTCCGGTGACGGTGTCGTCCGAGTCTGGTCATTAGGTAATGGTCCAAATCCCACCCCAACCTGCATAATGTCCAAAACCTTCAGCAATCCCATATCCTTCATATCCCGTTCCCCAAACTCAAAGATAACCCTCGTAGGTTCAGGTACATCTGCCTACGTCCTCGATTCAAGCCTCCGCGTAGTAGGTACATCAACCGGTAACTCCAAGACGATAACCTCCGGCTCCCTCTCCACAATCGACGGTGCTGATTACGTAATAACCGGTACACAAGGTGGGCAGATAAAAGCCTACGACGCCGGCAGCATGTCCCTCGTAAGCACGACGAGGTACGGGAGCGGTATTGTTGGGATCGACGTTGAAAGTGGGGGAGGGTGGAGGATATGCGTAGCACTGCAGGAGGGGGTTACCGTGGTTAAGGAAAGAAAAAGAGAGCAGGGGAAGGGGGGTGAGGAGGGGAGGAAAGGGAAAAGGAAGGTTAAGAGAGGAGGGACTTACGGGTACTTTGTTAGAGGGATGAACGAAGGGAATGACGATGGGGCTTTTGAGGTTAAGGTTGATAAGAAACCTAAACTAACAGCAGTCACGAAGGCGGTCAAATCATTCCAGTACGGCAAAGCACTAACGACAGCACTACGCACGAGGAACGTTAAGGAGGTTACAGCTGTTACGGAGGAACTATGGGCAAGAGACGGACTTACTACAGCGGTCGCGGGGAGGACGACGGAAGAAGTTGAAGAGATTTTTCAATTCGTATGCAGGTACGTTGGACACCCGGGCTATGGGAGAACTGTTGGGAAGTTAGCGGAAAAAACGATTGAGGTTTATGGGGAGGAAAAAGGGGAAGATATTAGAGAGGGGTTTAGGAGAGTTAGAGAGAAAGTTAGGGAGGGGATTAAGGAAGCTGTTGATGCGGGGGGTGTCATGGGGGAAATTCAATGTAGGAGGGGGGTTTGATTTACCTTTTTGGGTTAAAAAGGGGGGAGGGGGAAAGGGAAAGGGGAGAGAAGGGGAGATTACCCTAAAATGAGGTGTATTGAAGATGATTTTCCTTATTTACAATATACAGCTGCTGTTATAAGCACGTGTCGATTTTTTTACTCTACGATGCTCCGCACCCTCAAAAGGATAATCACGCGAACGTCGCCTCGAACGAAACCACGTCGACCTCCTTGTCGTCGCCTACGATGATGTGTCCTCTTAAGCCTTGATCTGCCCCTAAAATGACCCCGCCTATAACTTCTCCCTCGCGTTCACCTTCCAGGGTCTCGTAGTGGAAGCTTTTCACCTCGACAGAAGCGGAGGGTGAAGAAGGTAGGAACGTGATGGATACGGATGAACCAATGTGAAACCAGCCGTCAGGACAACGAGACGAGGGAGGGGATGGTAGAAGGACCCCGGAGCCCAAATCTAAAGGGAGAGAATCGGGAGGAAGCATGGTGAAAAACTCCCCTGATCCCGACACAACGGCGGCCCTACCGTCGGTCGAGGTCAAAAGTAAGCCGCCCGTCGGTGAGAACCTACCCCTTTTTACTTGGAATTCAGTGAGGTCTGAACCCAGCAATGTCGTGTTCGTCTTGTCCGCGTCACTCGATAGAACCTCGACGTCCCCGCCCCCTCCAAGCAGCAAGCATGACAGCCTCGCCCCCCCCCCCTCCGACACTGTGCAGCGAACGTCCAGGACCTCGGTGGCGCCGCCCGGAACGTCCAGCTCAAACAAGGCCGGACCGACCTGAGCTGAGGGCCTGAAGTCAAACAGGAGGACTCTGCTTTCCGAGACGACGCAAAAGTGACCCCGCCCGTCTCCCCCCCCCCCGATCCAGCAGCTCGGGGAGCCCCTCTTGACCTTCCCCCCCACGCTCCCTCTGCTCTCTCCTCCGTTCCCTCTTGAGAAGTCCAAGACCTCCCCATCCTCGCACACGACCATTCCCCCCCTCCCAAGTACCGCAGGCGGGGAAGGGTGAGAGAACCTCCCCTTGACCATGTACATCTGCTCCCCCGGGAGGTGGGAGTACACCCTCCCGTCGCAACCTCCCGAGCCTGACAAAGTCGCCAGGCAGACGAATCCGGCAGAACTATTTACGCCAGTGGAGACGCCGACCATCGCAGAGGCGCGGGTGGAACCCTTGATGCTCTTCCTGCCTGAGAAGTTTACAGCTTTGAACCTGACGGCGACCTTACCGGCAGCCTTGAGGAGCTCCCCTATGCGATTAACCTCGTCCTCCAAGCCCTTGTTAACGTTGGATCCAATATGACCCTGCAGGTTCAGGTACCCGCACAAACCCTCAAGGATGCCCTCCGCCTCCTTAACCTTGTCCTCCCTCCCCTTCCCTCCCCGCTCCGCCAGTAGCAGCAGGGCCTCCGCCCTCCTGCACGCGCTCTCCGCGCTCGTGCTTCCTACAAGGCTGCTCCCGAGGTCGTACTGGTGGCTACTTCGCCTCACTCTCCCCCCCGCTCCGCCGCTGCCGAAGCCTGCGAGGTCGGACGCCAGCGAGTAGGCCGCGGAGGCGGCACTGAGGAGCGGTGAGGGACTTGGGCCGCCCAAGGCACCCAACCTCCACAGAGACATCAGGCAGGAACCCAAAACGTTGAGACCCAACGCAACACCTTCCCTGTCTCCCTCGGCTGCCCTCCTTGCCAGCTCAAGGTACTCCTCGAAGCCCTCCCTTAGTCCCTCCGGTGGTGGGGGGTCGTGCAGGAACATAGAAGGCGAAGCGATATCTTCAAGGTCACCATCCGCGTCCTCTTCTCCTGTCGCAATATCGTCGTAGGGATCGTCGTAGAACTCGTCGTAAGCCCTTCCGCCGTAGGATCCTCCACGAATTTCATTGTAGTACATAGTGCCACTATCGTTGTCGCCACTGTTGCTACCGCCGCTGTCAACTTCCGTAGGATGTTGGGGGGGAGCATAATATCCGAATTCAGACTCCGTCGGCTCAGCCCCTATTCCAGCCTCTACTCTCCCCTCTCTCTCTGCCTCTCCCACTACCTCTTCTCCTCCCCTCTCCTCCTCAACGACTCCCGTCGCATATCCCATTTCATGTCTCTCAATGACGCACTGCATTCCCTCCCAAACTCTCCTTGCTGCCGCCTCGACCAAGCTACTCCCATCATCATCGCCACCCCCCCACTCTAGCATCCTGATCAAACCGTACGCCAACCTAAAATACCCCTCGCCGCCAGCAGAGTTGCAGCCCAAAGATTTGCGGAGACCCTGTACGGCGCGGGCCCAGCGTAGGGCGCTGCGCCCGACGCTGCCTTGACCGCCACTGTTACTATACCCGACCCCGCCCTCCTCCCTGGCCTCCTTTAGCAACTTCCCTCCGACGGCTGCCTCCATAAATCCAGCCCTCTTGACCTTGACTCCCAAACCCTCAACGTCCTCTACACTCAAGATGGCCCCTACCCCCGGCCAACCCGGCCCCTCCTTGCAGCAGGCCATTAGCCAACTGTTGGTGTTGTGCCTTATCCTAAGCTCCAACATTTCCACAATTCTCAAGTAAACGTAACCCATGTACTTGTCCATTCTCCCCCTCATGCCTGTGCCTACGTCCCAGTTTTCCCCAGGGTCGTTGCGATATTTATTGTGGTCCTCCTCAAATACGCCCGTCCCGTACTTGCGGACGATCCTACCCTGTAAGACTCCCTCCCAAAATACCTCGCCCTTCTTGTCGTGGAGAGCCAGCAGTTTGTTCAGGTACTGCGAGGTAGTAAGGTTGATACGTTAGTGCTTGCGTGCATTCCTCTTCTCCTTCATCTTCACGGCTCACCTCGACCAAACCGACCGTGTAAGCCCTGCGACCTGGGAGCTTCACACCCTCTCCCCTATCCCTCCACATTTCCCTGACGTCCTCCTTCCCCACCCTGGCAATCATCTCAGCCAAGAGCAGATCCCTAAGATTTTCGTCCTCGCTTTTTGCCCTAACGAGGCCAAGGTGCTGGTAATTGAGGCCGCACCTGTGCAGTGTGAGCAGCACGTCCTCCACTCTCTCCACCATGGCCTTGGCAAAGTGTCGGCCACCTAGCCGCTTAACCCCTCCGTGTGCCCCGTCTAAGTTCTTGGCGACCAACGGAACTAGTTCGTCCTCCAAGAATACCGTGGCGTCCCTGATCCTCTTTCGACCCTTCTCCCTGTCGTCAGGGTGGGTGAACCCACTCATTCCATCGCTGCTCAGACCCCCCTTGATCCTCCTGCAAAACTCTGCCCTAAACAGCTACGACGAGCGAAGCGAGTCGCAAAGGAGATGGGATAAGAATGGGTGACAACTATGGATGGAAGTGGAAAGTCTTGACTCGTCTATTCTCACCTCTGTTAGCGTCCTCTGTGTCCCCCCCTCCCCACCGAACGGGAATCTCGGCGGCAGTACCCTAGCAGTATCCAAGGCGTAGTACCTCCCGTCAGTACCCTTGTGGACCTCGAGATCGGCGGCGTGGCTTATTACGGCCTTTACGGAGCCCCTTCCAACCACGTGCTTGGCCAACCCAATCCTGCGACGAGGAAAGCGAGCGTTTGGGCGAAGCTTAGCAATGCGGCTGTCATACGATTTTCAATCCCGTTTGCGAAACGAGCATCATAAACGTGATACGGGTAAAAATTTTGTTGCCACCCATTTCTCACCTCTCCGCCACCTTGTCAAGCAGTACCTTGCACGCGCCCCCATCCCGAACTCCCCGAACCGCCAACTCTCTGGCGTTTGAAATTCCGTGCACGAGCGTGTCCCCGTTAACCGGGAGCAAACTGGTTGCCGTCAGCCTATGCCCTAGGTAATCTAGAGTTACGGCGAGGGGGAAATGCAGCTTGTTCCCCGCACCGGCTGCCTTGGCGTCGTAGTAACGCTTGCAGCCCCCGACCCCGGACTTTAGGCCGACGGAATCGCGGAGAGCATCCATGCCCTTGCGCTCCCATCCCGCAGCTTTCTGGGGTGGAGATCCCCCGTATATTAAGTTTGTGTCTATCGCGAATTTGAAGAGGATACCTGAGGGGGGGGGGGAGTTAGATGAGGTAAGTCTTGGCCTTGGGGTTGGTCCTTAAACAAATCCAGCGTCATTGGGTGGGTGTTCCCCACTCACCATGCACCAAATACTTCTCTCCTCCCGCCATACCCCCCGCTGCGCTCAATGGTGTGAAAGTCCTCTGTTCGATGGGCATCCCCCTCTCCTCAACTAAAACCTTGGCGTACGTCGTGGCGATGTACTCGAACTCCTCGACCAACCTAACAAGCTTCTTGTCGTCCCCACCCCTCACGAGGAGCTGATACCGCGTGTTCCAGTCGAGCATGTGGGTCGATCCGAAGGGCATGGTTGAGGTTGAGGTGCGCTGAGAACGGAGAGCCTCCGGTACAAGAGTCGTTGGTATATTGTAGGAGCTCTGGCTTGAGATGGAAGATAGTGTTGGGGGGGGGGGGTATTCTTCATCAACGGAGGGTGGAGGTGTGGAGGCGGAGTTTGGAGAACCAAGACGTGAGAGAGAGGAGTGGACCTGGACGAGCGCGGACTCGAGCTGATGGCGGGACAGGGTGGAGAGGGTGGAAGTTAGAGAAGGATCCGTGGGGGGGGTGGGGGATTTTGGTGTTTGGGGAGAGGGACGCATTTTGGGGGGGCGGAATGGGGGGACGGATTGGGGGGTATAATGGTAAAGGGAGGGTAGGGGTGGAGAAGGTGATAAGGTGTTGTTTGTAGGAGATGGTAAAATGTACACATCAAGATTTGACATTTCCAACTTTTCTTTTCCTTTGCACTTCAACAACACGACGTCTAATTTATTGCTACGACCACCCCCCTCTCCCCTCCTCAACACCATTGTCCATTGCTTGGTTCTTTGTTACGTTTGGGTGGGAATAATGATTCCCAGTTTTGTTTTATTTTTTATGGATTTTTTTCTTGGTATATGTTGTACGATCAGTGACCAATCGCTGCCTTTGTCCCCCCTCGACAATTTCCCATTACTGGGCAACTATCGCGAAGGAACTAGGAAGCAATTTAGGACCTCTCGCCACGGATGCGGCGGGCGAGCTGGATGTCCTTGGGCATGATGGTGACACGCTTGGCGTGGATGGCGCAGAGGTTGGTGTCCTCGAAGAGGCCAACAAGGTAAGCCTCAGCAGCCTCCTGAAGAGCGAGGACAGCGGATCCCTGGAACCTAAGGTCGGTCTTGAAGTCCTGGGCGATCTCGCGGACGAGGCGCTGGAAGGGGAGCTTCCTGATGAGGAGCTCGGTGGACTTCTGGTACCTGCGGATCTCGCGAAGGGCGACGGTTCCGGGGCGGTACCTGTGGGGCTTCTTGACTCCGCCGGTGGCAGGGGCGGACTTGCGGGCGGCCTTGGTGGCGAGCTGCTTCCTGGGGGCCTTTCCTCCAGTTGATTTACGTGCGGTCTGCTTGGTACGAGCCATTTTGTTCTGGTGGTGCGAGTGGTGGGGCGAAGGTGAGCCAAAGGGGGTATGAAGACTGGGAATAAGATGGCCAGGTGGAAAGATTCTCGAGTTACATGGAGGTTTCAATTTAAAGCCTCACAAGCGATAGCGATCGATTAAATTAGACGCATATTGCGAAAAAAGACTATATAAATCAATGAAATGCGGAGACAAAGTACGAAAACCACAATTATGATACTAATTCACACCTTAATTATTTGAGGGCAAAATGTTGCAGGGGTCGCAACATTTTGCCCCTTTTCTCAGGGGGGCCCTGATCTCCCGCAACATTGAGACCAAGAAAATGGGCAGTGTGTGATTTGGGTCCAAAACCAAAATACAATCTAATCAACTATGTCTGGTACGTTCGGGTATCTCTCCCGCCCCTCCTATGTTTGCATGTCTCGCTCAGATTGGACGGGAAAAAATTGGAACGAAGAGGAAGACATTTTTTGCCCTTTTTCACACAGGGGCCCTGATCTCCCGCAACATTGAGACCAAGTCAAAATGGGCAGCGTGTGATTTGGGTCCCAAAACCAAAACACTAACTAATCAACTATGTCTGGTACGTTCGGGTATATTTCCCCCCCCTCCTATGTTTTTATGTGTATTCTTCGTCTCTGAGAATAATAGATACGTACTGAGACCCCTAATCAAGTCATTTTATAGCCCCTCTCTCCCCCTTCCTCGACTCTCCCTTCTGTTCATCATTTTAGCCTGCTTACCCTTACCCTCTCGCTACCACCAACAGGACGCGGAAAAGGAGGAAAGGGACTCGGAAAGGGCGGAGCCAAGAGGCACCGCAAGGTTCTTAGGGACAACATCCAGGGCATCACCAAGCCTGCTATCCGCAGGTTGGCCCGCAGGGGAGGTGTCAAGCGCATCTCCGGCCTCATCTACGAGGAGACCCGCGGTGTCCTCAAGGTCTTCCTTGAGAACGTCATCCGTGACTCCGTCACCTACACCGAGCACGCTCGCAGGAAGACTGTCACTGCCATGGATGTTGTCTACGCCCTTAAGAGGCAGGGCAAGACCCTCTACGGATTCGGTGGTTAAATACTCTCGCTTCTGCGCGACGATTTGACTTTCGTACTTCGTACACAACTTATAAAACAAAAAAATACCAGAAAAATAAACAAAACTGGGAATCATTATTCCCACCCATACCAAACAAAGACAGATACAGATGCTACACACGTGGTTGAAAGTGGTCGGGGATAGGAGGGGAGGATTCAAACTAAGTTGTTATTGTTGCACTACGATGGAACGGCTCTTCTTTTACGGTATCGCAGGAAAGTGGGTGTTGACCGAGAAGGGTTTTGTCATGATAGGTTTTTACAACCTGTAAGAATAAGTTTTAGCGCGTGAATCGTACATCAACAGGCAGTTTATTATACTTATTTATCACCCCCCCCCCACCCCATCCCGCCCTCCGATTGGATCTTTGTTTAGTAAGGGTGGGAATTATGATTCCCAGTTTTGTATATTTTTATGATTTTTTTTTGTTTATAGAAAGACGTGACGTCGCGTTACCGCAACGCTTGAACACTGTAAAGCATTTAAGCGGAGGAGAACTTGGTGACGGCCTTGGTGCCCTCACTGACGGCGTGCTTGGCGAGCTCCCCGGGAAGGCAGAGCCTGACGGCAGTCTGAATCTCCCTGGAGGAAAGGGTAGCCTTCTTGGAGTACTTGCAGAGCTTTCCGGCCTCAGTGGCGATGCGCTCGAAGGTGTCGTTGATGAAAGAGTTCATGACGGACATTCCCTTCTTGGAGATTCCAGTGTCGGGGTGGACCTGCTTGAGCACCTTGTAGATGTAGGAGCTGTAGGACTCGGTCCTCTTCTTCTTCTTCTTGGTGGCACCGCCCTTCTTGGCGCCCTTTGCTGATTTCTTGCTGGGAGTCTTAGCCATTTTACTACAAAAACAGGGGGAGAAGAAGGGAGGGAAATCGAGACTTGGGGTGAGATGACATTTTTGAAGTCCATAAGACGCACGGCGTGCGATTAAACCTTCTCCGCGCCACCTTCGATACACAAGGAAAGGACAGAGCGGGTCGATTCGCCTCTATGACCATGTTTCTGCATAAGACTTACATAATTAATTTTGATCAGACGGAGGATAAGAATGCAACACAAATCTCGCGTGAAGTCGCAGAATATTCTGGTTCGCTCCGTGAAGTCGCAGAATATTCTGGTTCTTGAATTTTGGGGTTCGACCCTCAATTTTATCAACAAAAAAACTACTTAATCATGTCAGGTACGTCGTCCAAATTGTTTCTTAGACTCTCTTAGTACTATCATATACGCAAATATAACATTTTATTTCTACGATGATGCTTTAAGGTTCATTTTTCATCATCGGCACGAGTCGACCTCTTCTCACCAACGAATTTTGAGCCTTTCCACCAAATTACTCACTCTCATCTTCCATCCTATCGCAGGAAAAGGAAAAGGAAAGGGAGGCCGTGGAAGTGGAAAGAGTGTGAGCTCCTCCTCAAAGGCTGGACTTGCGTTCCCCGTCGCTCGTGTTGCCAGGTACCTCAAGCAGGGTGGATACGCCAAGCGTGTTGGAGTCGGAGCCGGAGTCTACTGCGCCGCCGTCCTCGAGTACCTTACCGCTGAGATCCTCGAGCTCGCTGGAAACGCCGCCCGCGACAACAAGAAGTCCAGGATCATCCCCAGGCACATCACTCTTGCTGTCAAGAACGACGAGGAACTCAACAAGCTCCTCGGCGGAGTCACCATCGCTGCCGGAGGTGTCCTCCCCAACATCCACGCCGTCCTTCTCCCCAAGAAGTCCGAGTAAATATTTACTCTTGCTGCTTTGAGCGTTGACGTTCGTGAAATATAAACAAAAATACCATAAAAAATAACCAAACTGGATATCATAATATCCACCCAAACGAAACAAAGACAGTGCAAGCGTAGTCAGGGATGAATGGGGTCGGGGGGGGGTATAAGAGGGTGGTTTTCTGTTTGTGGAGTGAGGGGTGATAAACTAAATAAAGGATGTTATGTTGTGTAGAGAGAAACGAAGCACTCTACTGTTTTTGTTTAAAGGTCGTTGCTTTAGCTTCTTGTTAATCCCACCAGTCAACTCCTCGTCCCCCGCTCTCTCTACAGTTTCTTCCCCGCCAACTGTATCAGGTACTTGATCCCCTTCAAAAAGTCCTTGTGCTGTCTCCAGACGCTATTAGCTAAAAGCGTGCTCATGTTCCCGGCCGTGGCGTAGTCTCTGTTTTGCAGTGCAGCAACTAGCGTCTGCAGCTTCTCCGCCGTGTCAGGGTCTATGGCGTTAGGAGTGGCGAGCTTAACGAAGAGGATCTCGCACCCCTTGCTGATCTCCCCCAGTTGCTTCCTCTCAGGCATGGCGAGCTGTGCCCCCTCGAGCGACCCAATAAGCCCCTTCAGACCGTTCACCACAGTCATGAGCTCCGGGGGAATCTCCTGTACCTGCGGCACAGGTTCTGCGGTGGCCTGCGTAGGGACCTGGTGTGGTGTGCCGGTGCTGCTCCCCGCCACGTTGGCGCCCGCGGGCCTAGCCGCTCCGTTGTAAGGGTTGGCTGTACCGATGTTCCCGTACTGTGCTGCGAGCTCTGGGTTGGAGGCGGAGGATACGAAGCCGTCTCCGTACTTGTTTGCGAGGTTCTGGCTGCTGAAGGTTGGTTTTGTCGGGGTGGATAAGTTGGCCTGTTGGGATGGATTGGGGGGTTGCATAACTTTGGGTTGGGGCACCGGGGCGGCAGGGATAGGCATGGGAGGGGGGTCCCATGTGGTAGCACCAGTCTGCTGGTTCGCGTAGTAAGTCCGCCCACTTCCTGGGTCTTGCATGGCGAGCCACCCAGGCGGGAGGCCGTGGTTGGCGGGATTGGTCTGGGGCTGCTGTTGTTGTTGAGTTTGTTGTTGATTGTGGTGTTGGTGTTGTTGTTGAACCTGCTGCTGCTGCTGCTGCGGCTGTTGCTGCTGCTGCTGCTGCACCCGTTGTTGCTGCTGTCCATACCCCCCCTGTGCCTGCCCTTGCCCATATCCCCCCCCTCCCTGCTGCTGCTGTGCCACCGGTTTCGCGACTCCTCCGGCCGCCGGGCTAATCCCCACATTCACCTTCCCCCACGGGAACCCCGGCTGCCTCCCGGCCGCCCTCTTGTCGTCGGCGCCGTTCCAGAGCCTGTCCCTAAGCTCCGCGCAGTCTTGGCTCTGGCTGGTAGCATATTTCATTGCAATGGTGCCCAAGCCCTGGTTCGCCAAGGCCTCCGCATACTGGGTAAACATCTCCTGCACGTCCTCGGGGAAAGTGAACCCTGCCTGCATCTGGCTGAAGACCGTGACCTTCTCGATGAAGGTGTGCAGGGCCATGATATTGTCCCCCATTCCGAGGGCCTGGTCGAGCTCGGCCTTCCAGAAGGCCACAGTTTTCGGGATATTCAGGGCAGACATGAAGCACAGGGTCGCAGAGTCCATGTCGCCGGCCTCCTGCAGACGAGCCCCGAGCGCTTCGCACAGACCTGGGAACTCCTCGCTCTTGCCGTAGGTGCTAAGGATGGCGAGGGTCTCTCGCCAATTGCTAAGATCAGATTTTCCCACCAGGTCCGAGAGCGTGTTGTTAATGACCGCGTTGACGATGTTCAAATAGGGCCTGGACGAGGCCTCCCGCTCAAAGTACATTGCCTGGGCCTTCTGCCACAATTCTACCCCCCCGCAGCTGCTCAAGATGAGCGCGTCAGCCAGCTGCCCGTTCTTGACGCAGCACTCGACCGCCGCCTCGAAGTTTCCTACGAGTAGGGCCTTGGACACTGCGTCCTCAGCCATTTTTCCCATCTTGCTCTCCTTAATCCCGCCCGATATGTCCGATGAAGGGTCAAGCTCGGTGGCGATCCTACTGATGGCCTCTGAGTCGAACCCAAGGTACTGAACGAGCTGCTCCCGTGCGTTATTCTCGAAGATGAGGCTCATAAAACCCCAAACCTGCCTCTCCTTCTCGCTCTGTGAGTTTGCGATCTTGGTCTCGCAGAATCCCTTGTAGTCCTTGTTGGCCATCATGCCCTCGAAGTATTCACTCGCCGCCTTGAGGACGGGCTGTGGTGAGCGAAGAGCGAAGAGATGAGCGAAGGTTGCATTAATAGGTAAGAATTGAGCGGCGAGCGGGAAGGTTCTGTAGTGCATTAATGTCGTCGCTTCGTTCCTCGTTGCGACATATTTTCACTTCTCATCCATTCTCACCTCCTCTACCATCCTTTCGATAGCTACTCCTGTCTTGAGGGCGGAGTTAAACTTAACGATCTTCCCCCCGAACCCCGTGGTAACGCCCGCCGGCCTCTGGAGCCACTTCGGCGCCTTCCCAGACGCCTGCCCCGCCCCTACGACCGAGTGCGCCTGGACCTTCCTGTCAAACGAGCACGTCGCTAGCACCCCCCGGCAATGCGGCGACCACTGTATGTCGTACCTCTTCTGTTGGCTCGCTCCCATGCCCCCGAACGCCCCCCCTCCGATGCTGTTCGCGTTTCCTCCAGATGGTGCGGCCTCTGCCTCTACCCCGCTGGGGAGCTCGGCGATGGCCTTCAAGCTGAAGAGGTCCCACATTATGGTCTTGTTGTCCTTCCCTGTGCTCATGAGCAGCCTCGGGTCATGGGGGCACCAGCTAACCCCGAGAATACCCTGGGTGTGGCCCTGGAGGGTGGCGAGGGGCATGGTGGTGGAGGCGCGGAGGTCCCAAAGCTTCACGACTGGGTTGGCGTCGTCGCTGGAGGCAGTGATCAAGTGGAGGCCCTCGGTGGGGTTCCAGCAAATGTCGCTAATGGGGGACCTGTTGGCCTCCCTCAGCTCGCACCAGGGCTTCTTCTGCCTCAAGTCCCAGACGATCGCGCTCCCGTTGTTGGACGCCGAGGCCACAATGTGAGCGACCTGCGTGTTCCAAGCGATCTTGGAGATCTCGCCAGTGTGCTTCGTCTGGTTGGGGGGGGGGGCAGGGACAAAGACGTTGGGGGTCTGGGGGTTCTCGAGCGACATAATATAGACCTCCCCGTCACTGCCTCCACTAGCCAGGAGGTGGCTACTGGCGGGATGGGGGTTAAACTGAAGGCCAGCCACGGCACCCCCTGTGTGCTTGTTGATGCTGGTGAGCTGGGGCTGCTCGTGACCGTTGGCCAACCGGGCAGGGTCCCAGATGTTCACCGTACCGTCGAGCATCCCACCTGCAATGAGTCCCATGGGGAACTCCTGCTGCTTGCTGGTCATTGGACTCCAGGAGATGGAGGCGAATCTAGACGAGGTTTTCACACTGCCCAGGGATTTCACCTCGGGGGTGGAGGAAGAGGTTCCCTGGTTGAGACATAGGTCGTACAGCTCGAGGTCGCCTCCGTAGTCGTCAAAGCCTATCGATCCAGAGTCTACGGGGGGGGGGGAGGGGGAGGGGGGAAAAGGTGAGGGAGAAGGGAAATGGTAAGTAATGGGGGGAGTTATTGATTTAACATGAGTATTCCAGTGAGGTCCGGGATAAAAATGCTTTCTGGGCAGCATATTGATGGTCTAATTTTGATTTCTCAGGGGGGCGTTCGACGATCGTTTGATCATTTTAGATTTTCTCGCTTTTTTGCTTTTTTAATAGATAGCTAGTAGAGAAACTGACGTAGGTAGTGGCCTAACTATCTAAGTTCTTGTACGAATCAAGTCAAGTGCGCTCCTGTGGGTAGGAAATGACATCCCCAAGTCCTTGCCCGCGGGCATCTTATGGGGCCTTTTCTGCCCTTCAAACCTCACCTTTTGTGCCCACGGCCACTACACTTCGTAAATCGCTGCTTCCAATTGGGCTCCATGCAAGGAGACCAGCCAAGTTATTGATCTCGCGAAGCGGCATGATCACAAAGATTTTTTGACTGCTTCTCAACAAAAAAAAGGTGGGGCTCTTCTTGAGCGTGTCTAGCGGCTTCGTTTTACACTTTGCGTGCCTTTTTGTGTTTTCATCTTGCCTTACGCAACTTTTTCCTCGTTTTGAATCCAATCTAACACCAACTTCACTTCTGCGTCCATCACAATCCCTCAAACATCCTCTGTGTTCTCACACAGAATGATTTCTTCAATCCGCGCACTCGGCTCAAAGATTCCGTTGGCTAAGAATGTCCGCCATGCGACGTATCTTATTCTGGGAAAGCCCGGGGGAGGAAAGGGAACAATCTCGAAAAAGATATTGGCATCACATGAGGGGTTTGTCCACATCTCAACTGGCGACATCCTCCGCGAGGAAGTGAACAAGGGGAGTGAGATCGGCCTCAAGGCCAAGGGAATAATGGAGTCCGGTGGTCTCCTCCCCGATGATTTGATGGTCGACCTTGTCTCCACCTCCATCTCCTCCCTCCCCAGCCCCCCCAAGCACCTCCTCCTCGACGGCTTCCCCCGCACTATGCCCCAGGCCGTTGCCCTGGATGCGGTCGTTCCAGTGGAGCACGTCATCTCCCTGGACATCCCCAACTCTGTAATCGTGGAGAGGACTAGCGACAGGTGGCTCTCCCCCTCCACTAACAGGGTCTACAGCTACAGCTACCAGCCCCCCAAGGTACACGGGAAGTGCGATGACACCGGGGAGGACCTCATTCAGAGAGACGACGACAAGCCTGAGTCCGTCCTGAAGAGGCTCGAGACGTACGATGAGATGACCAAGCCCCTCAACGACTACTATAGCGAGAAGGGCATCCTGCAGGGGTTCGACGGGGAGACGAGCGACGTCATATTCAAGAAGGTCACCAAATGGCTGGATGGGCACTGAAGAGATGGAACGAGAAGGACAAGCAGAGGAGCAATAGATAGAAAAAAGCTTTACTTTCTACCATCATCATTTCATATTTCACTTCTCCCTTCCCCCCTCCGCCTATTCCCTCCCATCCTCAGCACTGCTGACTGCCGCTGCTACTATCTACGCTCTCCAAGTCTCCGACGAACGTTCTCTGCATGTTGACGCTCTTGAGGTCCTTGAGGGCTACCGTCTCAACTTCCCCGTTCGCCAACATAAGATCGACCATCCCGTCCTCCTTCAGGTTCATGATTGTTCCCTGCCCAACTTTCCTCGCCGTCACAAAATCACCGATCTCCCAAAAGTCCACTTTTTCTTCCCCCCCGGGCCCCTCCACGAGCTCCCCCGGCAGCAGCAACCTCAACTCCCCTGACTCACACGTGAACTTGTAGGGCTTCCCGCGCTTCCTCTTCAGGATCTTCACCTTTACGAGCGGTCCAATCTCCTCGATTGAACCTTGCCCATGCTTCGGGTGCTCCACAAGGGCCCCAACCTCGAGGTGTTGGGTTGATTTTCCCCATCCTTTGTCTGTCGGGGTTGCATTGTCGTCATCGTCATCATTGTCGTTGCTCTTGCGCCCGCTACTCGTCGATGTCGTTACTTCCGCAACTTCACCCCTTTCCTTGGTCGCTCCTTTCTCTCCCGCACCATCGGCGCTACTGTCAATGTCGCCTCCGGCCTTCCTTGTGGTTTGTCTGGCCTTCTTCGGAGCACGCGAGTTCTCCTTTTCGAAGTGCTCCACAGCCTTCCTCTTGCTCGTGAACCTCCTGCCGGATGGTGACTGAAGGTAGTATGTGTATCTCACTTTGTCAACGGCACAGGTCCATGTGTCGTCGTAGCCGAGTTCGCTACCAGGAACGCTACGGATAGAAGGCCTCTGCAATACCTTTTGAATGTCGAAAGAGTCTTTCGGGGTTGCATCGTCGTCATCGTCAACCGGATGGATGGAAGAGGAAGGGGGTGTCAAACTTAGGGTTAGGTCTTTCTTCCGACAGGGAGTGCTTTGTTGACTCGACTGCGAGCCCGACGAAAACCTAACACTCGTCCAACCTATGTTGAAACCAGTCACAACTCCTTGTCCATGGTCGGGATGGAGGACCGTTTGCCCTACCTCTGACACCGTGTCGTTGTCACTGTCCTTCTTGCCGTTTTTCTTGTCGTTGCCCTCCTCGTTGCTGCCCCCGCTCTCTTCCCCAATTGACACACTCTCCTTCGAAATTGTCTTCTTGTCGGTGTTGTTGTTGCTTTTGCGCCCGCTACTCGTCGATGTCGTTACTTCCGCAGCTTCACCCCTTTCTTTGGTCGCTCCTTTCTCTCCCACACCATCGGCGCTACTGTCAATGTCGCCTCCGGTCTTCCTTGTGGTTTGTCTGGCCTTCTTCGGAGCACGCGAGTTCTCCTCTTCGAAGTGCTCCACAGCCTTCCTCTTGCTCGTGAACCTCCTCCCGGATGGTGACTGAAGGTAGTATGCGAATTTCACTTTGTCGACGACACAGGTCCATGTGTCGTCGCAGCCAAGCTCGCTACCAGGAACGCTACGGATAGAAGGCCTCTGCAACAGCTTTTGAAGGTCGAAATCAGGGTCGGGAGCCCTGCTCGTGCTCGAGCTCTTGCTAGTGGGTAGTTTGGGGCTCTGTTGAAGGTGTTTTGTCTGCGCGGGCGCTTCCTTAATGGGCTTTGAGGATTCTGAAGAAAGTTCCGCTGCGGTAGTGGTTGTGGTGGTAGCGCAGTCATTACAGAACCAATCGCCGCTAATTATCTGTCGTAGTCCAACGCAGTCGTAGTGCACGGCGGCGTCGCAGCGTTCGTTCGAACAAAGCATCAAAGCATCTTCCCTGTCGCCTGCTTTACAAACTCCGCATGTGATGTTGTCGACCGATATGTGGGCGCGGGCATTTTTGAGAGTATAAAATTCCGCCCCATCTGCTGTTCTGATGAAGAAGTGCTTCTTACCCCCCTCTTTGCAGGCGACGTAACAGGTGACAGAGCGAGGGAAGCCGTACGAAGATGGGGGTACTTTCTTTGCGATGTCCTTCCAAACCCACTTGTCGAATTTGGATGGAGGAAAGGGCGTCGGATGGATGGAAGAGGAAGGGGGTGTCAAACTTAGGCTTAGGTCTTTCTTCCGACAGGGAGTGCTTTGTTGACTCGACTCCGAGCCCGACGAAAACCTAACACTCGTCCAACCTTTGTTGAAACCAGTCACAACTCCTTGTCCATGGTCGGGATGTAGGACCGTTTGCCCTACTGTCGACACAACCTCTGGCACCTCTTTCAGTGAGAAATGCGCATGAGCCTCCTTCAGATTGGTAAATTCTACTCCATCTACTCCGATGACGAAGTGTGCGGCGTTTCTTCCAGAAGTATCCTTCATAACGATTGTCTTCGGCGGGAATCCGAATTTCGTTGGCTCTAGTCTTTCGATGTCTGTCTTTTTGCGTGCCCACATTTTGTACCGCTCAGAAAATTTGGGAAGATCGTCTGTGCCAGGATCCATATCTATTTCCGTCCGTCCTGGGGACAACAAGTTCAGGTGGTTGCGTGCTTGCTTCACACTTTGATACTCCGCGCCATCTTCTAGTATGATGAAGTAGCGATTTCCACTGGCTTTAGCGACGTATATGGTGACAGAGGGAGGGAAGCCGTGATCGGATGGCGAAACTTTCTCGGCAGTGTGTTTGTATTGCCACTGGTGAAACTTGGACCTGGGTGGAGGGAGACCTTGTTCCTCTGTGTCGACATCTGTGCGGTCCGTTGGCGGTTTTCGAGGCGTCACAAGCAATTTTGGCGAGGTGAAGTCCCCCTCCCTCACCCTCTCGCTGCGGTCCGTTGGCGGTTTTCGAGGCGTCACAAGCAATTTTGGCGAGGTGAAGTCCCCCTCCCTCACCCTCTCGCTCTTCGTCTGATTGTCGTACTCTTCGATCTCCTTCTCCGCCAAACCCTCGATCCACCCCCAGTGCGTCTTCGCGAATTTCTTGACTCCCTCGTCCCCCTCCACATAGTCTACCCCAATCTCTGCACCTTGCTTGTAGTTGCGGGAATTTGGGAGGAAGTAGTTGTAGTTTTGAGACTCCAGACCGCCCTTGGTGGCCTTGGGGTTCTTCCAAAACCAGCCGGTCGCACGGCACTTATCCCAGACTTCGAGGTAATGGTCGTTGGGCTTCACGGGGTCCGTGGAGTGGGTCATACGGTAGTTAGCTTCTTGGGTTGGGGTTTTCGGTTTGGAGGTGCCAGTGGTGGTAGCTGCGGTGGCCGTCGTCTTGGGAGTTGATGTCTCACGAGTTGGCTGGGGATTTAGGGGGGATGGAGTGGGAGCGGGGGCGGGAGCCGGGGTGACTTTTGTCTGCGTCGATCTCGGCGGGGGGAAACCGACCACACGGGGAGGCTTTGATGGTGTTTGGGTCGCAGGCTGCGACGCCGAAAGAGGAGTCTGGGGCAATGAGAGGGGAGGCGGGGCTTCTTTGTGTCGCTTCTCATGCTGGGCTGGGACGCCCTCCGAAAGCGTCGTCATGTCGCTAAGCCTGGGGTCGAACGGATTCTCACTTGACCTCTTGATGATTTGCGGTGGTGATGTCGGACTTGGGCGAGGTTGCTCCGTCTGCTTCGGCGCTTCGTTTCCGTGTTGCTCGAATTTGGAAGGATGAACACCAGGAGCCTCCTGCGTTTTGGGGTTGCTGACTTGTTGTGAAATGGAACTGCCCGTTCGTGCTTTGTGGAATACATCTGGGTACATCGAGATAACGTTTTCCCAATTCGCCACGTTATCTCTGCTTGTAGGGGGGTTAGGGTTGTCAAAGGTTGGAGCGAAGTACTTGATGGCATTCCTCTCGGCACTTGTGTAAGCCCTAAAGTGAGGAGACTTCCCCCTAGACCCCCCACTTCTTGGCGTGTTTGTGCTCGTGCTCGTAAGTGACATTGATCTCTGACGAGGTTGCTCCGTCTGCTTGGGCGCTTCGCTTGTATGCTGCTCGAACTTAGAGGGATGAACGCAAAGAAGTTTCCTCGCCTGTCCGCCAACCTTCGTCAGCATTTTCTTGTACTGGTTCTGGAGGGAGATGGCAGATCGGCTGTTCTGAAATATGTCGGGGTACGTTGCGAGAACGTTTTCCCATCGCTTCGAGGTTGTCATATGAGGATACCTGGTGTCAAAGGTTGAGGCGGCGTATTTGATGCAGTTCTTCTCGGCACTTGTGTACGGGACCCGAGGGGATGGCGAGCTCATAGCTTTGAGTGCGTCCTTCACCTTATTCAAACCTAGCCCCTCCAAGTGAGCTTTGTTTCTCTGAATCTTGTCGTGGCGCATCCTCTGGTACTCGGTCATTGGATCGCCATCAGAGTCGTAACCCCACGGTGCTGTGACTGAAGTTGCGACGGAATTGCCTTTATTGTCGCCATCACCATCATCATTGCCGTCGTCATTGCTATCGTCAGGATAAAGGTTTTCGATTCTATTCTCCCCTCGCAACTTCCTCTCGCAGATATGGCAGTTCCACTTGTCCTTCCTCTCCGTGGCTTGCTTCTCGTTGAACCCGACGCACTCCTCCCCCACGTGGTACCAACACTCGCATCCATCGCAGAGCAGCCAGAAAACCTGTCCGCGATTCCATCTTTCCTCCGAGTTGTGGCCCTCTCCGAAGTGCTCCTTGCCACAGACACAGAGTGCAGACGTGGGGAGCTCGCTGTTGTTGCTACTATTTTGGCTCGGTAGCTGAGACTGGCTTGCCCTAACATACCTATCCGTCTTCTTTGTCAGAATAGATTCGGGGATGTTGTCCTGTGTCCTCTGTTGTCCGTTTTCGTACTTGATGGTGTACACCCAACACTGGAGGTTCTTGGAGCGGTCCTCGTGGAGAAAGGCGGATACCACATGCGCGGAATATGACGAGCCGTGGAAAGTGACCTTGACTCTCTCCCCCTGTGCAAACTTCGCAGTTGGTATGCTGTCGAACTTCGACTGTGGTGTCTTGCCGGACTGCGCAGCGGGCACGTCATCAGAGTGTGCAGAGGGCACCTTGTCGGACTGCACAGCGGGCACGTCATCAGACTGTGCAGTGGGCACCTTGTCGGACTTCGCTGTTGACACCTTGTTGCTCTTATTTAGTTTTCCCGCTCCAGCTCTGTTCTTGTTCCCGTTCGAACCAAGTGTCGGCGAGACGATCTTTGACAAGAAGGTATCAGGTCGTTGCTTCTTCGCCTTCGAGTCCTTCTTCCTGGAGAAGAAGAGCACTGCATTGCTGATGTTGGTGAACTGTTCTGTCGTAGGAGCCACGATGAAGTAGCGGGCGCTGTTCCCCCCGAAAGACTGAAAGACAGAGTGCTTCTTCCTTCGGTCAATCTTGATGACGGTCCATGAGTCGTCTAATCCCACTGATGAACCGGTGATCTCAGTTGCACCCTCTTGGTTCTTGATGTCGTCGATTTCAAAAGGCGAGCTCGTGAAGAGATCAAAGTCGTCTGAGTCTACGGAATCCGTCTCACCCCCATTAGGGTTAGGGTTAGTAGGTGGGGGCGTTGCACAAGGAGCAGGAGTCTTGCGGGATTCGGAATGCTGCTCGAACTTAGAGGGATGAACGCAAAGAAGTTTCCTCGCCTGTCCGCCAACCTTCGTCAGCATTTTCTTGTACTGCATCTGGAGGGCGATGGCAGATCGCCTGTTCTGAAATATGTCGTGGTACGTTGCGCGAACGTTTTCCCATCGCTTCGCGGCTGTCATATGAGGATACTTGGTGTCAAAGGTTGAGGCGGCATATTTGATGCAGTTCTTCTCGGCACTTGTGTACGGGAGCCTAGTCTTTGGCTTTGTTTTTTGACCCGTGGTTCCTGTTGCTCCCATTGCCCCTGCTGTTCCTGTCATTCGCGTGTCGCCCATCGCGATGACGTCTTTCCATCTGACAGAGACGGTTTCGCCGGAGGCCGAAAATCTAACATGCGTCCAACCATGGTTGAAGCCGACAACGACTCCAAAGCCATACTCGCGGTGAGAGACTGACTGGTTGACCTTGAGGGGGTTTGCAGACGGCCTAAGGCTGGTACCATTTGGAGATGGACTTCCTGCGGTTTGAGAAGGAGCTGACCTCCTCGGGGAGGCGAACTCCGGTTGATGCCCCTTTTCTCCTGCTATAAGTGGAGGGCCGTCGTTGCGGCGCCTGTTAGTTCGTGAATTATCATCATGCTGCTTTTTTCTTTGCCCCCTCTCACCTCTTGCTTTTATTGTCGATCCGAAAAGTCGGGATCTCTGCGGCGCTTTCGGAGACGGAGCACCCGGCTCCCTGTTGCTCCTTTCCCACTCCTCTACGCGAACGACGCCAGCCCAGATTGCTCTCATATCGTCATCGTCGCCCTCCCCAATCATGAAATCCATATTGTCGTCCTACAATGAGCGAAGCAAAGGATTGCGTTAATTGATGAGATGAGCGGTGCCGCGCGTACCACTGTTAACACGTTCCTCCGCTTTTAGTTCCCCCTCGCCAGCTGGCGTATTCATCTCACCTTGCTCCTCCCGGTCCAAGTAGCAACTGTCTCGGTCCATCTCTCTAGGGTCAGGTTGTACGTGACCATGATGCGATTCGCCCTGCTCACGACATTTTCCTCATCAAGAGCCTTCGTGGGGGTCTCCTTGTTTCGCTCTCGCCAGTTCTGGGGGGGTGGAATGTCAAGTGGCATGCTGCGGCGACAGTAGATTTGAGTTAGATTTAGAAAAGTTTTGCTGTTCACTCTTGCCCTCTCTCACCTGTTTGGATTGGGATTGTCGAACTCCCGCAGTTCTCCCTCAACCGTGAAATCGAAGAAGGAACTGTTACAAGATTCGACACCGCTCAGCGTTTCCTTGTCTTGCTGAGTGTCTGCGAGGTCATCTCCATCGCCCTCCGACTCGAACCTGTAGCCCCCCCAACTCTCGTCCACTCCAACCAACACTCGACACCCTGCTCCGAAGTACTGTTGGTGATTAGCGAATCGACAGCGGGTTAGAGTTGGGGTTGTGTGGTTATGAGATGCAGCTAGAGACAACAGCTGAGATGAGATGTCGATCCTGTAGTGGTCAAAATGTCAAAACTTCCCCACCCTCACCTTGCCCACGACCTCCACACCATCAAGAGATATTACTCTTACATCTCCACCTCCCGGCCCCTTCAGCCCTACCGCAAATAGCTGCATACACGTAGAATCGTGAGAAGGAAGCACAGTGAGAACATAAGGAGGCGGGCCTGGGGAAGTGGGATGGGAGAAAGACGTCGGAGGGAAGGCGAAAAGAAAGTGAGATGAAAATTCGACACTTTTGGAGCTCATTTGGAGCCGCTTCTTCGATTTTGAGGTGACCTACCTCCATCATTGATGTGGACTGTGACAATATGCGGATAAAAGCTCCTTCCAGGCCCGATAAGTGACCCCTCACGTTGAGCAAGATTCTGATAGCCAGTAATGTGGGGTCTCTGATACGTCACTGGGACAAAAGACAACTGTGAGGGGAGTGGAGGTGGAGGTGGAGGTTCAATGCTGGTATAAAGAGTATAATATGAGGCATAGGACGAAGTAGCCATGATTTTTTAGGTTTAAGGTTTAAGACTCAGATTTTTACTCCTTTGGAAATTTTGTTGAAGGGCCTGTCAAGATGAGCGCACGCCTTACTTTCCAATCAAAATAACTTCCTCTTTTCTGAACCCACACCCCACCCCCCTTCACCTCGACTTGGGGCGTCTTCCTCTTTATCTACAATTTTGACCCTAGTCGTTATACGCTTCAACCAACTTTTTATACTTGCCTCCGAGCTGCATGAGCTCGTCGTGGGTGCCCTGCTCTGCTATAATGCTGCCATCCCCGTCGTTATTGACGACGCAGATGATGTCGCAGTCCTTGATGGTCGAGAGCCTGTGTGCGATGACGATGGTTGTCCTCATTCCCTTCTCCTTTAGGAGCTCGTCGATGCTTTGCTGGACAATTCTTTCGCTTTCGTTGTCAAGAGCGGCGGTGGCCTCGTCGAGAAGGAGGATTTCAGGTTTGGAGATGAGGGCCCTAGCGATGGCAATTCTCTGCCTCTGTCCTCCGCTCAATTTCCCACCGCCAATGCCAATCATCGTCTGGTACCCGTTACTAAGCTGCTCCGTGATGAAGTTGTGGGCGTTGGAGGTCTTGGCTGCTTCCTCGACCTGCGCCTGAGTGGCCCCCTCGAGTCCGATGGCGATATTCTCGAAGACGGTTGTGTTGAAAAGGATGGGCTGCTGGCCAACCAGGCCGACATTTTTCCTGATGTATCTGATGTCGTGCTCCTTCATGGGCTTGTTGGAGACGCTGACGGCACCGTTGGCGTTGTCAGCGCCGTCAGGGACGACCTCCACGGTGAATCCTCCCTTCTCGTTGTCCTTTTCTATGTAACTGATCGGGTCATAAAACCTCTCGAGAAGCTGGATGACGGTACTCTTCCCGCTACCGCTGCTGCCCACGAGGGCGATGCTCTTCCCTGCCGGAATATTCAAACAAAGCTTATTGAAGATCTTTTGCGTCTGCCTCGTAGGGTAGGCGAACATGACGTTCTTCAAGTCAACGGTGCCCTCAAAGTCGTCGGCCAGCTTAGGGATTTGCCTCTCTTCTGGTGCAATCTGTCCGATTGCGATGTTGGCTTGACCGTTGTTTGTCCAGGGTTCGCTGTCGATGGGAGGCCTGTTGTCAAGAGTCGTGAAGATACTCTCGACGGCGGCAGATGCCTTGGCGGCGTCTCCGGCGAACATGGCGGCCTGGCCAAGACCACTAGCTGCAAAGGCCATGCCGAAGAGGGCCATGAAGAAGTCGTCAAATCCGATCCTTCCGTCGCTAACAAATCCGCCTCCGATGTAAAAAGCCAATGCGTAGACGCCGAACTGAATGAGCTGGATCATGCCCATCATAACGCCCTTCGCGAGGGCCTCCTTGTCGCTAGCCTTGGTGATGGTGTCCTTGATCCTCTCCGCGATCTCTTCCCTCACCTTGCCCTCCAAGGCGAAAGCCTGCACCTCCCTGATCCCATTGACGGTCTCGTTAAGCTTGGAAGTCGACTTGTCCATCTCTCCCCTGATGGCACCTTCGGAGCTCTTGATGGCCATCCATTGCCCCACCTCGGCAAGTCCAAGCAAGGGCACCATAGCAAACATGACGAGGCACATCTCCCAGGACGCCATAAAGGAGATGATCAACCCGGTGGTCATGCAACTGGCGGTCTCAATGGTGGCAGCCATGGACTGTCCTGTGACCTGCCTGACAAGTTTGACTTCCGTTGAGAGCCTGCTTGCCAGGCTGCCCACATTGTTCTTCTCGTCCTCGAACCAGGTGATGTCCTGCCTCAGGATGCTCCTGAACAGGTCGCCCCTGAGCCTCGTGGTAAGCCTCTCTCCAACAGTCTCAAAGATCCCTTTCTGAGCCGTCTCGGTGATGAGCGAAAGGAAGCCCCCGGCATAAAGCCCAAAACTCCACTTGGTGGCATCCTTCATAAGCTTGGTGGTGTCGGAATCGTACCAGGTTGATATCATCTCGGAAAAGAATATGGCAATGGAGGGCATGACCGTGCCCTTTAGGAGAGATGCGACTGCTCCAACTGCCATCAGACTCCACTCCGGCTTGCTGTATTCCCAGATGCGATTTTTGGGTACGTCGTACTTCTTCGCGCTCTCCTTCTTCTTCTTGCTGCCTCCGCACCATCCACCTTTCTCCTCGTCGTCATTCTCCTCGTCTTTCTGAAACTTTTCGTCCTTGCCATCGGCTGCGTCCCCCCTCTCCGATCCGCTAATCGAGGATTTCCTCTGAATAGAGCTCCTGGTGTCGTCTTCGGCTGACTTCTTTGTATCGGTTCCAACGAGAGCCTTGTAGAATCCCTTGTCCTTCTTCATGAGCTCGTCGTGAGATCCGGCCTCAAGGATGACGCTGCCGTTGGCGACAGAAGTCCCCTCAGGGTTGCCCAGGACAACAATGACGTCCGCGTTGCGGACAGTAGTGAGCCTGTGGGCGATGACGATCGTTGTCCTCTTGTTCTCCTTGCCCTCGATCAGCTTGTCAAGAGCTTTCTGGACGACTTGCTCCGAGATGTTATCCAAGGCGGAGGTGGCCTCGTCGAGGATGAGGATGGGAGGATTGCGCAGCAGGGCGCGGGCGATGGCGACACGCTGCTTCTCGCCTCCTGAAAGCTTTCCGCCCCTGGCTCCCACCTTGGTTTGGTAGCCATCTGGGAACTTGCTGATGAAATCGTGAGCATTAGCGTTCTTGGCTGCCTGGATACACTCCTCGTCAGACGACCCGGGCTTTCCGAATCTAATGTTCTCGATGATGGTGGTGTCGAAAAGGAGTGCCTCCTGAGAGACAACTCCGATGTTGGAACGGAGATTGGTAAGATCCAGATCCTTCATGTCGACCCCGTCGAGTGTGATGGTGCCGCCAGTAGGGTCATAGAATCTCTGCACAAGCCTGGCGACAGTTGACTTTCCGCAGCCGCTCTCGCCAACGAGGGCGACCGTGGTTCCGGCCTTGATGTTAAGGTTGACGCCGCCGAATACCTTCTGTGGCTCCCCCTTGCCCGTGTTGTACTGGAAATGCACGTCCATGAGGTTGATGTCGCCATTTACTTTACTGAGCTTGCGCTTATTTGTGGCTGCGATGTTGATCTCTGGGACACGATCTATGACCTTGAGCATCTTGGCCGCCGCCAACCTCGCCACCCCGATGGCCTTCCCGAAAGGTCCTGCGGTCCCGAGCCCGAAGGCTCCGACGAGGATGCTGAAGAAAACCAGCATCGTCTTGCCTCCGGTGAAGCACTCGGCGTTAATGTTAAGGCCTCCGTCCGTGAAGGAGTACCCACAGCCGCACTTCGGGTTCGTCATGTCCATGGAGGGGAAGTTTATCCCGCAAGCGCAGACCTCGAGGGCGGTGCCATTGTAGCCGGCGCAGGCCATGGAGACGATGGCGTAGTGGTCGGCCCAGACGGACTCGTTGCTGTTGGAGAGGAAGCCATCCGGGATAGGGTGGTCCAGGAGAGCCTGGTCGGTGCTGTCTGCGATGAGCTTGGAGCCGTACCAGAAGCCGAAGCCGTACATGGCGAACATTACCAGGAAGAGCAGGCCCGTGATAAATGCCACGCCGGTGCCCTGCTTGATAGCCGCTTTCTCGGAGTCCTTCAGCTTGCTGTCGTACTTCTTAGAGAGCGTCGTCTCGGCGTTGAGGGACATTACCGTGCGGATGTTTGACATGGTCTCAGAGGCGATATTGGCGGCGCTCTCGTAGGCTTCCTTGCCAAATATCCCATCCTCTGAGCCGTACGTGGTGAGCAAGTAGGTGGTGACGACGAGGAGGGGAGAGGCGGCGAGCACCACCAGGGACAGGAGAGGGCCAAACCAGAAAGCGATGGCAAATCCAACAATGAGCTGGGGAGGGGGGGGGCAAGAGTGAGTTTCTCTGCCACTGGCTTTGTGTGCGTCTCTCGATCACTGGCCTTGTGTGTATGTGTACGTCTCTCGGTCTCACCTGGAAGATCCCCTGCATTGCCGCTGCCATCTTATCACTTAGGCCGTTCTGAATGTCCAGCGCCCCGTCTGCCAGTGTCATACTGATCGACCCCTGCTCCTGGCTGTCGAAGAATGCCGCGTCCTGCCTGAGCACTGCGTCAAGGTACACCACCCTCCATCCGTTTGCTATCCTGGCGGCGGCCTTGGCGACGCAGTAGTAGGCCACGAAGAAGGACGCGAAGCCGAAGACGGCAAGGATGCCCATGTTACGGCAGGCAACACCGACGAGCTCGGAAATGTTAGCGGGGGAGGAGATCGCGTCCGTAACCTCCCCGAATACTACGTTTATCCCGGGGAGGGTGGCGCCGGCAAGGAAAGTGCCAAATATACCGATGGACATCAGCGTTATATCACCGGTACTGGCGAAACGGAAGAGGGTCTTGAAGGGTACGGGGTCGAGCTTCTCTTCAGGGGACGCGGGAACATCCTTTGAAGGGGACTCCGCAACTTTACCGGACTCAAGATTGACCATTTCAAGATCATCTCCTCCTCCTTCGTCCATGATGGTGGCACCCTTAGGACGGTGTACTGTCATGGTACGGGAACGACTGTGGTTGACGTGGAAAGTGGGGCTGTAGAATGGAGAAAAATTTAGCCTTCGGCAGTTCCTATTTTTGATTGAATTAAAAGGGGTGATGATGTGAGGTGTGGCCATTCTGACACACTTCTGAGATCATGCATCCCCATTTTTGGTGAAAACTTGAACAACACGCGGCTTTATGTTAGGTATAAAAAAATGCGATGCAAAGTTTCATATCTTATCGTCATTTGTTTCTACTTTGGGAAAACCGCTCCCGCATCGAATCCGACCTCCTCCCCCTTTCCCCCCTTCCCCTCAACCTCCCACTCATTATACTTCCCCTCTCCCCCTCCTTCCCCTCCCTTTTCCCCCCCTCCCATCCCCCCCCCTCCAACCCCCCCCCCCTGCCCAATCCCCCTCCCTAACATCCCCAATAACCCCAAAAACCCCGTCCCCACATCTCCTCCACCAATCTTCCCCACCATCCCCGTAGCCAGCGGTCCCGCTAAACTCAAAACCGCTCCCCCAACAGCTGCCGCACCCGCCCCCGCCGCCACAGCTGCGTCTGAGGGGTTAAAACCTTCAGCTCCCGCGCCCTGGAGAGTGGAAATCTCCCGCATCCTTGAGTCTAGGAAATCCCAGGTACCCTCAAAGTTCGTCGACTCGTCAGTCAGCATGAAGAGCTCGGTGGCTAGGTACACCGCGCCCACCGTCGCCCTCTCCCCGTATTCCGCGACCGGGTTCATGGGTTGGGGAGGGTTTGACTGCGCAGCCCCACCTGACAACCCGCTACGACCGGCCGAACATATTATCCTGGTGAGGTCGTTAAGGTACCCCGCGGTCTTAACCGCGTTCCCTGGGAGAGCACCAACGGCCATGGCCTCGTGCCACCTGTCCCCCCTTACGTATTGTGCGTTCATGTTAAGCCTTATTCTAACCGCCTCCTTGTACCTCTCAACTACCGTTTTACCCTCCTCGTCCCACTTCCCGTCCTCGGATCTTGACCTAACCATGTCCTCCAAGTCCTTGTTGCACTTCTCCATGAAGTAGTTAACCAAAGCAACCTCACCACCACCCCTAATCATCTCACCCTCCCCACCCTCCACTGCCATGGCGTGGGCGGAGGGGGGGAGGCCGAGGGATACGGCACCGCGGGTTAGGGAATCGGGACCCCAGCCGTGGGTTAGGACGAAGGGGAGGGAGGAGGAGAGGATTGAGGAGGCATGGGAGGAGGTGGTTATGAGGCGGGATTTTAGGAGAGTTTTTAAGGGGTGTAGGCGGGGGGATGTTAACCTTTATGGCGTTTGTTGGGGGGGGTGTTGGGGGTGGGTGGGGGTGAGGGTGTGCGTGGGTGTGGGTGTGAGTGCGTTGTGTTAGAGGAGAGAGAAAAAGGGGGGGAGGGGGGGGGAAAAGGGGGGGGAAAAAGAGAGAGAAAAGAAGGAAATGGGAGGGTTGTGAGGTGGTGTTTGTTTGTGACCTAACTTTTGCGTGTGTCGTTGATGTAGCTTAAAAATGGTATAACGAGTATGAGATTGTTTATGCGGAGATATTACACACAAATTTGTACAGTAATGTAACGAATTGAGGGTAAATGGATGATATAGTGTTATCATCGACAGTGCCCTTAATTGGTTAAACTCATTTTACCCCTCTTATGTTCCAATGATTGACACAAAGTTAAGTCAATGATGGCTGTGAAGAGGGGATGAAGCCTATCAGCACCATTTAATGCGTGAAATACGTACCTTTGCATTCTTTTGTTTTGCTTCCTTTTTGTTGGACTTTTGCTTCCTTTTTCGGACTTGGGTCCAAAAGACAACTTTTCAGTGAAATGGCCAATTTTATAGGCAAAGGCAAATAGGCACCCGTTGCAACCAATCAGATCGCCGGATTTGCGGATATATAGCCGTCAAATAAACTTTTTTAGCGAAGTTATAGACAAAATTTTAGCTGCCTTTAGGACAAGCCTAGGAATTCTGCTCCTTCTCTTTTTCAGCTCCCTCCCTGCCTCATCACTCGCTCTGCTTGGATCACACTCCATATTTCTTCATTTTTACACCTCCCTTACGCCTAACACAACACAAACTACCTGCCTCATCACCCGTTCCGTATCATCCCTTCAATTCAGCCGCTCCCTTAGTCACCGCTTGTCTCTAATAGAACCAAACCCTAACCCCAAACAACCGCTTCATCTTCCCGGCCACCTTCCCCCCACCACCACCATCACCCCGCACAAAATATGAGCGGTTTCAATCGTTCCAACCGCTCTTTCTCTTCCCCCCCCGATCCCACCAACTCCTCCACCACAGTCTCAGGCCTGAATTCCCACAACCGAAAGGGCGGTCGGGACTCTATAACCGGTGCCCTCAATCTCTACAATTCCCCAAAGTCCCCCTCCCGCAAGGTGTCCCGTTCCCTCGGTAGCCCCGACGTCCCCGTTGGTTCCTCCCCGAATCCTGGTTCGAGGGGTGGCAGGAAGAAGAAGCAGGCGCTATTCGGGGAGAGCTATGACCCACTAGCACTGGCTAAGGCTGACAAGAAGGTCATCCCGAAGAAGGACGCGAGCAGAGAGGTAAGACACCCCCGAGGCCCGTTCGTCTGCCCACCCCCCTGTTCCACCTCAACCCCCCCCTTCCCCCCCCCCCTCCTCCCCCTTGTTCCACCGTTCCCCCACCAGATAATCGCGTCTGCGCTACTGTCCCACTTCCTATTCTCCCGCCTCCCAGACAACGAGATAATCACACTCGTTGACGCAATGGAGGAGTTCAAACTCAAGGAGGGGGAAACTATCATCGAAGAGGGAGGTGAGTGGGAGGGAGGAGAAGGGGAGGGAGGGGGAATACATGAAGGAGAATAAGAAACAGGAGAATCGGGGATCGAAACAGGAGAATCGGGGATCGAAATTCGTTTGAACGATTCAACAGTTACTCAACCTCATCCCCCCCCCCAATCCCCCCCCACGGCTCGCTTCGCTCGCCGCCCCTTCCCCCCCTCCTGCAGCTGTGGGAGATTATTTTTACATTGTGGAGGAGGGAACGTTCGACGTCCTGATTGGTGAGACGGTCGTCCTGGAGATAGACGAAGTTTGCTCCGCCTTCGGCGAGCTGGCCCTCATGCACAACGCCCCCCGCGCCGCCAGCGTCGTCGCCTCGAGCAAGGGCACCCTTTGGGGCCTCGACAGGAACACCTTCAGGAGCACCCTGGCGGCGACGAGCGTCTCCGCGGTAGAGGACATCAAGAGCTTCCTGGGGAAGGTGGACATGCTGAGCGGCCTCGACGCGGCTCAGAAGAGCACCCTGGCGCAGGCGGTCGAGGTGCAGACCTTTGAGAAGGGGCAGATGATCATCCGCAAGGGTGACGTCGGTGAGGAGATGTTCGTAATCAAGGAGGGCAGCGTCGTGTGCAAGGTAATGAACGAGGACCACGCCGCGGTGCACGACTCCACCATCAAGACCGTGGACGTTACCCTGAGCGCCGGGGACTACTTCGGGGAGAGGGCACTCATGTTCCACGAGGCGAGGGCGGCGGACGTTATCGCGACGAGCTCGTGCACGTGCTACACCATCGCGAGCAACGTTTTCAACATGGTCCTGGGGAGCCTGAAGGACATCCTAGAGAATAACATGAGGGTCACGCTACTCATGAGCCTCGACGTGTTCGCGAGCATACCCAAGCCCAAGCTTAATGCCCTCGCGAAGGCCCTGGTGCCGATGGAGTTCGAGGAGGACGACGAGGTAATCTGCAAGGGCTACACCGCGGATCACGTCTTCCTCATCAAGAGCGGCTCCGCCAGCCTGGAGTGCAACAACGGGGAGACCGTCGTGCTCAGCCAGGGGGAGTGCTTCGGGGAGGAGGCCCTCCTGAGCGGGGACCTCTACGGGATGACCGTGAGCGCGGTGGACGACCTGGAGTGCCTTGTGCTGATGAGCTCGACCCTCCAGGAGCTGGAGATCACCCTCCCGGGGAAGTGCCTGGCGAGGCTCAAGTATGCGAGCGAGTCGAGGTTTAACAACAAGGTGCAGAGCAGACAAAGCTTCGGGGCGGGGCACTTAATGGAGGGGCTCGAGGAAATTAGGGCGGATTTTGGGCAAGAGCAAGAGGACGAAGAGCTTTTCCAGCCCATCAACATCCAGGGCATCAACGAGATCACAACAGGGAGGACGCTGGGAACTGGGAGCTTCGGCCGGGTCAAGGTCGCGACCCACCCCGAGTCCGGGCAGATCCTCGCCTTGAAGATCCTCCAGAAGGAGGCCATCAGGCAAACCAGGCAGGAGAAGAACATCATGAACGAGAGGTTCTTAACAGGAAAGCTTCGGCACCCCTTCATCCTCCACCTGTACGGAACGTTCCAAGACACCAATTGCCTCTACATGCTGCTGGAGATTGTCATGGGGGGGGAACTCTTCAGGCTCCTGCACGGGGACGGAACGAGCGAGAACAGGCTCTCCATCGAGGACACAGCGTTCTACACCGCCAACGTTGTCTCGGTGTACGAGTACATCCATGCGGACGACATCGTCTATAGGGACCTGAAACCGGAGAACATTCTTATCTCCACAGACGGCTACCTAAAGATTGTCGACTGGGGCTTTGCCAAGAAGGTGGTTGACAAGACTTACACGACATGCGGGACCCCGGAGTACCTGGCGCCTGAGCTGGTGCAGGGAACCGGGCACGGCAAGGGGGTCGATTGGTGGGCCCTCGGGATCCTCATCTTTGAGATGCTCGTCGGGAGGACCCCGTACGTCGGCGACAACCCTGATGACACCATGGCCATTTGTAGGAACATCATGAACGATGAAATAGAATTTCCTGATGACTTCAACCCTGAGGCAATGGACCTGGTCGAGGGACTCTGCACCCGGGAGGAGCTGACCCGGCTCGGCTGCATGTGCGGGGGCAGCGAACAGGTCAAGGTGCACCCCTTCCTCGAGAGTATCAACTGGAAGAAGCTCAAGGCCAAGCTAATCGAGGCGCCGTGGAAACCCACGGTTAAGGATAAGATGGACGTGAGTAACTTCGACGATATCTACGATGACGAACCGGAATATATTGAGGTTTATTCAGGGGATCAAGAGGTTTTTGCTGAGTTTTAAGAAGGGAACGGGAGTGGGAGGGTGGGGGGGGGGGGGGGGGGCGGC
>BRYA01000171.1:9868-36592 GCA_030267965.1 Triparma columacea | reverse complement strand
AATAAATTTAATGTTTCACTCTTGATATGAAAAACCTTCCACCAAAAATATCTGCGGGTTTGTCGCAAGTCAGCTTAGGAAAAACACTTTGGCTCAGAATTCCACATAATGCAAAGCATCCGAATTGTTGACAACCGCTTCTGTCGACAAGGCGGACACAATCATGTCACGTACGTGATTGTAACGCAGGCAAGCAAATATGGGCAGACAGGGAGGTTCACAACCTGTGTGTCCCATGAACGAAAAAAGAGATTTTCTGAATTTGTGGCTCTCTACTCTGCAATGAAGCGGAACGATGGGTTTATTGGGCAAATTCCGTTTCCTCCTAGGAGTATATTCGTCGACTCAGAAGTCAGGCAGAAGAGAATGGAGAGCCTTGAAGCCTTCCTCATAGAGGTCTCAATGAGTGACCTTGAGAAGAGGAACAGGAGCCTGCTGCAGGGGTTCCTCAGGGTCACCACGTCGGGGGTCACTGCGGTCGTGTGTAAGTGCAAGCAGGGAGAGGAGGGGAAGCACGTCTTTGAGATCAAAATCACCGACAGGGATGGAAAAGTTGGATCAATAGAAAAGCGCTACTCCGAGTTCGCCGCCCTCCGCAAGGAGATCGGGGATTGGATCAAGGGCATGGTCCTAACGTCGTTTCCTGTGAAGCTCCTTTCCAACAGCACGAGCGCTTTGAGGGAGAGAAGGCAGAGCCTTGAGGACTGGCTGACGCAGATTAACTGCCTCAACCCGATGCCCGAGGCTGTCGAGTCCGCTCTGTTCGAGTTTTTGGGCTTAACTTCTTTTGGTATGTTCAGGGGGAAATCATCGTCCCCGAAGAAGAAGACGGTGGCGGAGAAGGGGAGGGGGGGAGGAGGAGGGGAGAAAGGGAGGAGGGCCTCGGCCCTTCTGATTGACGACGGTGATGATAACGAGGGCCACTTCTTTGACCAAATGATGGACAGGGTGGGGGTTGGTGGTACGCTGCACGAAGAGGAGGAGAAAGGGCAGGGAGGAGAGGGGGAAGAGGGGGGAGGGGACGAAGGGGGGGGAGGGGCGGAAGTTAAAGAAAAAAGCGAACCAATGCCTATCGTGCAGACCTCCTCGTACGAAGCCCAGAGCGATGACGCATGTCTAGACGTACCGCCTCCGGCACCTTCGTCCAGCGAGATCCTGAGCGAGTCTCTGACCTCGTCCTTGGGGACGGCAGGGACAGATAGCCTACCAAGCAGCCTGAGCCTGCCTGAAGATAACATTAAGATGACGAAAAGGAGGAGCAGTGTCACGAGAAGCATCGGCAAAAAGCTCTCAAAGATGGGTATAAGTAAGAAGAAACTCATGGGGAAGAAGAAGGGGGGGGAGAAAGAGGGGGAGGTCGTGAAGAGTGTCAATGATCTCTTGGCAGTCATGGAGAGCGGGAAGGATGACATGAAGTCCGCAGATATCGCTAAGCTTTTTGAAGAGATGGTCAGGGCACCTGGGAACTCGCCAGACACTGCCAGGATTGTCATTGCTGTCGTCCTTCAGTTTAACACGAAAATCAATGTGGTGCTTTCCGGCTGCGACTTCCTTTACAGGCATACCAGGAAGTTTCCAAATGTTGACTTCAACGAGTTCATCCAGATGGGGGGCGTCGCTATTCTTTGCTACAGCATCAAGAAAAACTTTCACTCGAAGGAGCATGTCGCAAACATGCTGGAGATGCTATTGGAGCTCGCTGAGTGGGACTCAGACGGCTTCAAAAAGGCCATTCCGGGGTACGCCAAGCAAATCTTCAAACATTCGAAGGCCTTATATGAGCAGGGGGGGCAAGAAGAAATGAGATTGGAGAAGTTGTTGGGGCTGATAGGGGGAGAGGGTGGGGGGGCAGAGGGGGGCGAATGAGGGGATAAAAGTTGAAAGGAGACAAATGTGCGAAAAGAATGCGTCTTCCTTGCCGTCTCGTACTGTAATATTTTGTTAGTATTTCGTCAATGTCCATCACTTCATGATCGCTTGCTTCAGCCTCTCCCTGTCAGCTTCATCGAAGCCGATGAAGTCGCAGTAGCCCTCAATGCTACCGTAGCCCTCGCGAATCGTGGTGAGAGTCTCGGCCATTACCTCGGCGGGAGCCCCGAGGAAAACATCAGGGTTCAAATCACGCTGCTTCAGGGCGCCGACCATAGCCTTGTGGTCGCCAATCTCCTTATATACGTTAGCGGATATTGCATAGTCCTATGATGAGAGGGCAGCGAAGCAACGAACGAGGATTGTGTTGCGTTAGCGCTTGCACTTGTGGTGCTATTCCACTTGTTGTCCATTCTCACCTCGACAATCTTTTCGTCACTCACTCCACAAGCCGCTAAAATGATGGCAGTAATTATCCCGGTGCGGTCCTTCCCAGCCGTACAGTAAAAAGCAACCGGGTGACGAGACGTGTCGGCGCACAACATGAGCACGTAGCGGATGCCCTGAGTTGGGTGGTGGGATCAAAGCATGAGGAGCGAAGCGACGACCGGTGGTGGCTGGTTAGTTGGTGGATGAAGGGGAGGCGAAATAGAGCTGCGCATACACACCTTTGCTGCCATTTGAAGGATTAACTCGTTCATCATGGGCAAACCCCCACCATTAATGGCATCAAGGAATACCTTCTTCGCCTTACTCCTCATCCTCCTGGAGACTACAGTGGTGGGCGCAGTAACAGCCAGCTTGGCAATCTTGCGCTTCTGGATGCGTTGGAACGTCCCTACAACGTACTTCTTCTCGTCCATGAGAGACACAAAGTGGCGCTCCTTTCGGTTTGCCGATGCCTCAGACTTTCCATCATACTTCTCCTTCGACTTCACCTCGCGCGCGGAACGGACAGAAGACCACTTTATATCCGTGAAGTCATCGAACACAGGGTTAGTGTTGAGACCATCGTCAGTCTTAAGCTCAGTCAGGGACCGAAGATCTACGAGGGTTTTCAGAGACAACCCAGAAGTGATCTTGATGGCATCCTCGGGAGACGCGTTGGAAAGCATACCAGTACGGTACAATTTGTTGGGCCGAATGAACGACTCATCAGCGGATGAGAGGTCCCTGGCATTCTTGATCGAATCAAAAGTAAGAGGAGCTTCACTCGAGGCTTCAGAAACCATTAGACAGATCGACGGTTTAAATGAGCGGGGAAATTGTAAAGATGGAGAAAAGGCGAAGGTGACAGGATAGAGAAGGAGAAGAAAGAAGCGCATTTGGGCCTTCCCTGGCAGTGATGTGGTGGTCGAACTATAAGGGATTGATTAGGTTTGACACCTCAGTACACCCGAATCGAATTTTAGGGTTAATAAGTCTATGTATAACGAAGTTGACGTCCTAGTTGGCTATTTAAAGGTCGCAAAAGCGTGAGGAATGGAGCAAAAAATGCTTTTAAATCTGTGAAAAAAAAAATCTACTTTATGATGAATTCAAAAGTCTTGAAGAGATCAATAATGCTTTGTCAAACTTTATAAAACAATCTACTATGTTAAAAATTGATAAATACTGTTCTGAAAAAAATATTAATTTTTGAAATATGCTTTTTTCATCAAATTCAATCAATATTTACAAAGATGATTATTTATACAATAATTAAGTTTTGTTATGATTTCTAACAAATAATATCCGAAATCAAAATATATTTTTTGAGTTTTTCAGAATGTATCTGGTCGTGCCTTCATGCTGCTTGATATCATTTGTGTAATCAATAATTATTTTATTGGATTGATGATGCCTAATTACCTTTAATGCTTTCGAAAAGTGAAAAACTGGAAATCCAAACAACCTCTTGAACTGCCCGTTCCCCCTTATCCTCTGGGAGTTTTGTGAAACACATAAGGCAATACCCCTTCTGAAGTCACTCATAGAGCTTGAGGTAGTGAGAAATTACACCTGTTCTCACCCTGCACTTCTCGAAACACTTCTATCAATCCCTCCAATCCTTGTCCCTTTCACAACCCCACGAGGCCGTTGATGAGCGTGTCTTCGGAGGTGTTGGTTAGCCAAGGCTGGGCGACCAATGCCAACAAGACAAACAAACTCAAGGGCGCTGTGCTCGTTGACAAATTGATTTCAGATTTGCAAGACACACGGCAAGCCGAAAATCGCAACAAGCTCGTAAGCATCCAATTGTCTGCGGTCTCTATCTCTTACCTCCTTCGGCAGTTCACTGCGCATATTCCATACAAGATTGGAGTTGACCCTAGCCAGGAGCAGCTTATCCAGATAGGAGGTATTAATGCGCCTGCGCTGCCTTCACCTGAGACTGGTACAGGTACAGAGGTCGACGGCGACAACGACGAGTTTGACATTACTGTTTCCAACCTTGGCGTATCCTCTTCTCTGACAGCTGGCTCTTCATTAAATTTTTTTGGCCGTCGGACGCAGTCTTCTACTAGTGCTTCTATTTCTACTCGCGACAATCAGGCTGGTCCGGCCGAACCTGCTGCGCATGGCTTGATTGAAGACGAGGTTGATCCTCTTGAGGTGAGTTTGCCCCGTCTTGCCTCTCGAATGTAACGTCAATGGATCTCTCAGCCTTTAAACCCCCCCCCTCTTAACCCCCCCCTCCTCCCGCTTTCAGTTTGTGTCGGCCCTGTTAACACTCCACGAGCTTTTGAAGTCCGTACAGCACCTTCGACTGACCGGGAAGCAGTGGCCCAAACGGGACAAGGACGACATCCCTTCCTCTTCAAACAGCAACAGAAGTACTCTTGTTGGCCCAATTGAGCTCGACCCGATTGTCGATCTTTCCCTCTTTCCCAATGTTTCGATCCTGGAGATCGAGGCTGTCCCTCCTGAGGCGATAAGGAACTTCTCTACGGTCTTCCCTAAGTTACGACTACTCAAGTTTGAGGTGAGAATGGGCATAAAGGCAAAGTACAACAATCATAAACACTAACGCAACCCTTTCAACCCTACCCGCTTCCTTCGTTCGTCACACTCTCAGAGGGCAGGTATTTTTTCCATCCCGAACCTATTCCCCACCTCCTCCTCTCTCCCTCTCCTCACCCACCTCAAGTGCTCCATGTGCGCTCTCGATGAGCTCTCCGGGATCAACTTCAACCCACCGCCACTAAAGTCCCTCAGCAAATTACAGTCCCTCAACCTTTCCCGCAACAACCTCCTTAACCACACGACTGCCCTCGCGGGCTTGTCGAGCCTGGTGAATCTCGAAAAGGTGGACCTTAGCTACAACTTCCTTTCAACAATGGAGGGTGCTAATGGAATGCTGGGTAATATCAAGGTGCTCTTACTGACGGGAAATAGACTGACAAGCGGAAAAGGCCTTGAAAAGTTGTACGCAGTCGAATACCTTGCAATAGGTGAGAAGAGACAAAGCGAACTACCACAATTCTAAACACTAACACAAGCAACCCATTCCGCGCGGGCTCGGTTCGCTCGCCGCATTCTTCACAGACGACAACCGTATCCACGCCCTTGCTGACATTGCTGGAATCGCGAAGCTTCCGTGCCTTTCGGACCTGGATCTGAAGAACAACCCCTTCTGCGATTCCAACTACAGGATAGCCATTCTAGATCTCTTCAGGTCGCACAGGGGAGGAGTAACGGAGTCGATCCCCAACACCAATCTCCACTCGCTCTTGCTACCAACTTTGGACCGCGTGCCTGCCAATAAGAAGGAGCTTCAGGCTCTGAAGAACCTAACATTTGCCCCCGTTGTTGCCGTACCTGAGCCCAGCATTGACGGGAGCGTCAGCGCCAGTGTAAGCGTGAGCAGCCTCGTCACGGACGATACAGGAGTGTGGAGGCACACCGCTGGGAGCTCATCAAGCATTGCCACCGACATAGTCGAAGCCAATGCCATGATTGTGGGAAAGAAGAAGAAGAAAAATAGAAAGAAGGCCCAAATCGAGGACGACGAAATGCCACTACCTTCAGTTAGGAGCCCATCATCAGACCCAGCTCTCAGTAGCTTCAGCACCGGGAGCATGGGCGTCATTTTGAATGAGGGGGGGTTAGAAAATAGTGCTGTCTCTCCTACCGCCGATGCAGACAAGGAGGACGAAGCAGTCACCATTGCTGCTGCAAACAGGCGCGATGCCAGGAAAAAGAGGAGGAGCAAAATGGCTGACAAAATGAGCGCCCTAAGATCCACATTAACTGCTTTAGAGGATGTCGATGAGGGAGGCGACCAAAACGAGCGTGCCTCCGAAGCCACTCCTGAAGATGACAATTCCGAAGCCGCCAAAGTCACCGCTCCCGAAGTTGCCGCTCCCGAAGTTGCATCTCCCGATGCCGCCCCCGTTAAAGCCCCCGAAGCAAACACCGCCTCCTATTCAAATCCTTCCTATCCTGCTCCAGCCGACCTCATTGTTGTCAAGGCTGGAGAACTCACCCTCGAGACCACCGGAATATGCGACAACGTGAACACGGACTCTGCCTTCGCCTCCGCCTCCGATACCGCCCCTAATTGCATAAGCTACGAGCCCAAGAGAGTAAAGAAGAAGAAGAAGAAGAAGAAGAAGATTTTACGCCCAGAGGTGACGGAGGCTGAAGTGATTGACGATCCCTTCAACTATCTAAACGGGCTTGGCACGGAGCAGTCGTCCCTACCGTTGCCCCCCCCCGCCTCCGTCTCCGTCTCCACCGCGTCCGGCGCCATGCCCAATTTGCCTGTCGAGCCCTCGACTGCAAGCCTCGATCATCCTGCCACTCCCGACCGGCGTCCTCCTCAACCAGAATCTAAATCCTCTATCAAGCCAACCCCAAACAAAAATATCAATGCTAGGAACGATGACTCCATCCATAGTCAGGACAGCACGGATTTCCTCGAGGAATTCTGGAGCGCAGGTGTGGAAGGAGCCAGTATTGCGAGTGTAGAGAAGGAGAGGCGACGTGGAAGTAGCAACGCAATTATGTTCACAGGAGGGGACAACCTCGAGGACGACCAATCTGTTGCTTCAAGCGACCTTAATGTCTACTACGGCAATCCTCGCCACAAGAACCTCATCATCAAGGAAAACCTCACGCTGTACTTCCGTGAACAGGTTTTCAACGACATCACGGCGACCCCCTGGATGGAGGCCCTGGACGGAGAGAAGTGGTCGGGCATGGAGAAAGAGAAGGTGATTGAAGTTTATGTGGAGAACATTGTGGGGGTAGGAGGCAGGGGCGTACCAGCCAATATCGTGGTCCAAAGAGGATTCCACGGGGATGCTGTAGGAAGCTACGACTCTGGTGTCCGTTGCTGCGTCGTTGTCACATCTGGCTCGATTTATTTTGTCGCGTACGACAACGCCATGGACGGTCGGTTCGTCAACGATGGCCCAAATATGATCAAGCCCAGGTGCTACAAGAGGCACGGCCTCGAGACCCTCACATGGTGTAGGATCGGCTTCTTCTTCCAGCGCCTCCTGCTCACCTTCGAGGATGCTTCTTCCAGGTTTTTCAGCTACAACATTCTCACAACGTCAAAGGTGGCGTGCTACTCCATCCTCAAGGTTCTGACCCCTGTTGCGAACGAGGTCAAGAGCGAAGACGCCACAGGTAACGGGAAGAAGGTGAGGATTGACAACGATGATAGATTCGTTCTCGACACCTTTCATAAGATGTGCACCGAGCCCACCAGGTCTAGCGAAGGAAATAGCTTGGGTACTGTCATCCATTACGGGATCACGCTACAACAGTGGAAGTCCGGCGGGAGAAATCCTGTGAGGCGGGCAGTGTTCGTCACGGACGTCGATATTTTCTTAGTGGACGAGAACTACAACGGAGACGGGTCGTACTCTGGAGGCTTTACCACTTTCGAACCTGGAACCGTGGAGGAGGGGGCCGTCTCATTCCGCCTCGTCGACACCGGTGACCTCGCCAGCATCACCGAGGTCAGACCTGCGGACGAAAACCCCAAAATGATCACAATTTGTTTTAAGCAAAAGAGTATGGTCAAGAGACCTCACAAATGGAGGTTGGTCCTGCGAGACGCAGAGGCCGCAGAAAAACTGGTCGAAATTGTGAGAGGGCTCATGACAAGCTAACAACGTTGCTGCACGGGCGCTTCTTAACCAGCGAAAAAGAAAAAAAAACTGCCCCATTTGCCATAAAAATTAGCCATAAAAATTAGCACTCTTACGTTCCTTGTCGGTGCTCTGATAATCACCCAATTAGAGTGACGTGGTTGGGACAAACGCTTCGTCCCGATCCTGGAATCTTCCCGATTCGCCAGAGACAACTGACCAGGTCGCTCCAGTCCTCCCTGAAGATGAGTTTGTGGAACCGGTGGAGGCGTGGAGCTTGCTGAGCGGGATTTTCCTGTTTCGGCAAATTCCCGTGGCGCATCCTGTGCAGCGGTGCTCGTACTTCGTATTCGAGGATTCGTCCTCGATGGACTTCATCGAGGACGCATCCTCGATGAAGTCGTAGCTGTCTTCGCTGTGAGAGTACGGGTTGTGACGACTATCAGCACCCGCTCGGTTTGAGGCGGAATAAGCAGCATAAGATTGCTCGTCCTCTGCATCCTCAGATTCCATCGGCGGGAGGGTGCGCTGGAAAATTGCTGCACGCTCAGCCTGTTTCTGCTTCGAGCTGCGCTTGTGGTTCTTCTTGAATGGCTTAATCGTGATGGGGTAGATGGGAACGTCGTTGATTTTGTTGGGGCAGGTTGGTGTCATACAGAAATTGCCGAGTGATCTACCTCCACGGCTCGAGCCCCACGTTGCGTTGCACAAGCCGCATTTGAAGTGGGCGTAACCGCGCTCTTTGTGGATTGGAACCGCCTCGAGACGGGGTGTGTTCTTGTCGAACTTTTTGCACTCGGGGCACTTTACGACAGGCTTGTACTTGGGTACCTTCTTGAAAAAGACGTTGGGTGGGACACACTTACCGCAGCAGAATTGGCGGCGCTGGAGCTCGCCTGAGTTAACGAAGGTATATTCGATCTCGTCATTGTGAACGTCGAGGTTCGCTTCGGTCAGGGTCTGGGGCTCAGCTTCGCTCTCCTCCTCCTGCTCCACCTCCTTCTTCTTCTTTTTCTTCGCCTTCTTCTTTCTCTTCGCCTTGCCCCCCCCGCCGGCCGTGTCCTCGATGGTGATCTTTACAAAGTCCTCGTTGAGAGCGGCCACATTGTATTTTTCAATACAACCCTGACACTTCTGCGAGCCGAACCTCCTGCTGCGAGCCTGGTTCTTGGAGAACTCGCTGACGGACTTGCGGTCGCCACAGGAGCAGCAGGCAATCATTTTGTCATTCACCCTGCGGTACCCCTGCCCCGTATGAATACGGGGATTCTCGAAGATCGCTCGAAGATCGTCCAAGGTCGCATAGACGTTGTTACGCCAAAGCTGAGAGTCAGTGACGAAGCGATATAATAAGTGAGTGATATAAGAAAATGACGCTGAAAATGACGCTGAAGCTTGACAGGGACGAGATTTACGAACACACACCTGCTGAATACCTGACTTTGGATGTTCGATTTGCGTCATAACGCCTCCAGTTGTGTAGAAGATGTTAATTAAATCATCTTCCTTGTTCACGTTCCGAAAGAAGAGTGTGGAAGAGGCCTCAGGACGACGCTGAACCCAGCCCTGCTTTGAGGCGAGGTCCAAAATCTCTGTCGTACCAAAATCAAATCTCGGTGTGTGCACGTTATCAGCCATGCTTGCTTTGAAACAAGATTGTGTGTTCTTTGATACAATGATTCCAGGGTCTTGATTTTGGCGAAATAAATAATGCCCCGTTGATCTGGGCTCTTTTTACAGGTACTTTTTGCCTAACTCTGAATTTCCTCCTTCTTAGCCCCTCCCTCCCCTTCTTCCGCGCCTTACGAAACACCAACCCATCAACACCATCTACTGACACTTTGAAGGCGATCCATCTTTAAAAAGCCTTTATTCACCCCTCCTCCCCTACCCCGAACCGAAGAGGTATTTCTTCCTTCTTCCTCTCTTCCCCTCACTTCTTAACTCTCTGAACCCCTCACACTGAACACCTAATAAACAGAATGGTCCAACTTTCAACGCTTTCCTCCCCATTACTCCTCCTCCTCTTCCTTTCCCTGTTTGTCCCTTCCTCACCGAAAATAATAGGAGCAGACCGGTTCAATATAAGGGGCATCCCCGAGGGACAGGACGCTTGGTGTAAGACTCACTGCCAGAGCTATGAGCATTGCAACTTCGTCTGGAACAATGACTACGTTGATCTTCAAATGAAGACAGACTTCAGCGCCCTGGACGGCCCTGGAAACCATTTAATAACTGGTGTGTCGCTGGGGGACACAATAGCATCAGAGTCCTTCGCTACACAGTTCATATTAGACCTAGCGAAGGCCCTGTCCGTCTCCCCTTGCCAATTTTATGTCAAATCTGTGGTGGCAGGGGACGTTTACCACACTTGGTCAATCGAGAATGTCATTGTGACGTTTCGCTTTTTCCCTGCCGACGCGACTGTCATTAAGGAGCTGACCCGTCAGATTCAGTTCCCCGACAGTGAGCTCTACAAGGGCAATGTCACCTCTGCGACTGACGACTTGTTTGGCCTCGTCGCTGTGAACTGGGATGCGAGTCTGAAGCTTACCTACAGCATGTCCGTCATTGGCGAGGGCGACGTGAAAACAGACACCGACGGTACTGTCTACCTCGATCAGGGGTCTGAGCGCTTTTGCAAAAATCCTGTAAATGAGGGCACTGCAATTTGCGAGTTTGAGGTGAGTATGGATGGACTGTGGGCATCCACGAGGAAAGGCAAAATCGCGCATTTATAATTACTAATCTGTCTACCCCTCTTGCTCCTCTCAGGCATTCTTCATTCAGGATGTCGCCGAAGCCCTTGGCATCGCCAAGGAGGAGGTCGAGATTCTCTTTATAAAAAAGTTCGGTCTAGACTCAGTCCTCATTTCATTTCGATTTATCCCTCCGAACGATGCCAGTGGAGTAGACGCATCTTGGTTGTCCAGCCGGATGACGGACTTGAAGACTCAGGTGAACGACTTGAGCTCGGCACTCTACGGTGGAAACGTGACTGGTAAGAATCGAAGCCCTTTATCAATCCCAATCAATCACAACCTAGGTAACTAACTGACTGACTGACTTATAAACTAATTCCCAACCCTCGCCTCCCCCCTCTTATAGTCTTCACTGACCAAACCTGGGGAGTTTCAGCCTCTCAACGCCAACCCAAGGCCCTTTCCCCGTACCTCGGATACGCATTTCAGAACACGTCAGCGTCCAGCTACGAGCGTTGCAAGGCTACTCACCGGTGTCCCCGCGGATGGGAGAAGTACAACCAAGCAGCGGCAACTGTTGAGTACACTGAGCAGTCCTTCGGGGGGGGAATTCATTCTCCGACTTATTTGTTCTCTGGATTCGAGGACTGGCGAAAAGGAACTTACTCCCTTCGCGATGGAGAGGCTCCGGGGTCCTTCTCCCCCTCTTCTATTACCGCCCCCAAGAACGCTCACCTCGACCCGTTCGACTTCACTTCCCTTGGCCCTTCCATCCCGTCGTATAATTCCTCGGTGAATAGCGGCCTCGTGCTCAACTCAGCTTCTCTCACAAGCCAGTTGGCGCTTCAAGACGAATGGATCAACAAGATCAAGGCGACCATAGACTTCACCGATAAAAACAGAGACACAGGCATCATGGACACCAAAAAGCGCTCCAGGATTGACGTCCGGAAGTTGATGCTAAAGACGAAGGAGGAGCATGAGGCCTACTTGGCGTTTGAAGAGGACAAGAAATTGACGCTATCAAATTCCCAGTGCGTGAATGTGCCCTGCGAGCTCATTTTCAACACGAGCTCCGGCGTCCTTGGAGGTGCCATGGACGTCGTTGGAGAGATTGTTCAGTTGGCTGACGGCTCCAACACCGAAGTTGCTGTCTTCGCCTTCGACTCCATCGACTTGGGCCCTAATGTAGCCGTGACACTTACCGGCCAACGCGCCCTCATCCTTCTGTCACGCTCGACCGTGAAAATAGACACCACCTTCCAGACGAACCCTGGCGTTTTATCAGGTTTCCCTGGTGGGTACTCTGTGGGCCGTCTCGCATCCGACAAGCTCTCTTCGATATGTCCCAAGTGGCCTGAGGATGGGACAGATATTTTTGCTATCAACGAAATCCCTGACAAGCGAATTGCGGAGCGTTGCACGGGCCTGGTCTCTTGCTGCCCTGGAGATCAACCCATTTCGTACCTGACAACCCTTACAAATACCCAACTCAAGTCCAACAATGTAAACGGACCTGGTTCCGGCTCAATCAGGGTCTTTAAGGCCACCATTGACACGAAGGCGGACGCCTTACCAGAAATCCAAACCATCACTACGTCCGTCAGGGATGGCGAAAACCTGGGTGGTGGCTTTATCCTTCACTTCAATGGTTACTCCACCTCTGTGATACCTTACGATTCCACGGCTGCCTTCGTGGAGCACGAAATAGAGTCTTCCCTTAACCCAATATCACTGTCCACTCTCTCTAAGATCGAGCGGACCGACACATCTGACCCAAACTACGGGACCGCCGGCATTGGCAAGGTCAGTGTATCGCGTGTGGAGAACAACCCCCTCCAGTTTGGCACTCACGTCTGGACTGTGACATTTGAATCATACGTGGGAAACGTCGGCGAGGTAGACTCTACCCCCCTCACTGTCACGAATCTCCTGACAGGCATCCACGCCGACGTCGTCATCGATACTACTCAACACGGTAACAGCATTGGAGGAGACTTTACTCTATCCTTTCTTGGTTCGACCACAAATGCTATGCCCCACGATGTCTCTGCCTCTGAAATGGAAATCGCACTAAAGGACGCAATTTCTGATCTTGCGCACGTGTTTGTTGTCCGGACTGACCCCTCAAACAATTGCAATGACGGCTACTGCAAAGACGGTCCAACGAAGGAAGGAGGTGAGATAAGATGAGCGCAGCAGCGGCGGGCGCGACGAGTCAAATGAGTCGCACTATCCAAACACTAACCTTAACACGCAACAACCCTTCTCACGCTCATCGCAGGTTACATGTGGACCCTCACTCTCTTCACCTATACCGACAACATTACTCCAACCTTTCCCCTCTCCCCTCTCGCGGATACCGAAGGCGCGTACTCAACTCTTACAGCTACGAACCAACTTATCGATACTATCTGTACCGACCGCTCCGTGGACCCCAGCTGCCCCACAATACATATATCCATGGACCACTCCCTTACTTCCGTTGATGCCCTCCGCGCGCTCACGGCAGACAGGCCCTTCTCTTTGGCGTTTGGAGGCGGTGGTGCCGGATATGGGGCAAATGGTGGTGCGGGGTACGGTTTCACCTCGGCGGGGGTGGCCTATGGAGATGAAAAAATCTCTCAGTTGGTAGGGGGCAGTGGAGGCCAGCTTGGTTACGTTCACCCATTCGAAGCCAACCTTTGGGATCGTCCTCGCGGGCGCGGCGGGGCTGGAGGCGGCGCAATTGAAGTCGTTGCAGTGAACGATATACACCTGGGTCCTAACTCCAACCTTTACTTTGAAGGGGAGAATGGATTTGATAGCCAGATGACGGCTGGAGGCGGGGGAAGTGGGGGAAGTATCCTTTTGAGTGCCGGAGGCACGATAAAGCTCGACGGAAAGCTAAGTGTTAAAGGAGGAAATGGCGGGGCTGCTGAGCAACCCAATGGCAGGAATGACTTGGGCACTAACGGCCACGGTGGAGGAGGAAGTGGCGGACGGATTGCCATGTACGCCCAGTCCATAACCTTCGGAAAGGACAGCAAGGTAGATGTTAGTGGCGGGGTCGGTGCTACGGGCTGTGATGTCTTGGGCGTCAGGGATTGCAAGGGTGGCGATGGAAGTTTGTATTACGAAGAGGAGCTAGGTCACGACGTTTACATTGACAGCACGAAGGGCGCAGAGTCCACGTCTTCCGCACTGTTCCTCAAGCAGACCGAAACGCGCGAAATATCTTCTTCGACAGTGAAGGAAACGCCCTTCACCCAGAAGGGCCCTGAGTTCACTTTCCAGACCTCTGAGAAGCCTGGGCGCGCAACTTTTTACGTTCAAATATCGGGAGAATCGCAGCACCCCGATACGGCGAGCGAGGTTGACAAAGACGGTTGGGGAACAACCTTTGAGTTAAAGGAGCTTGACTGGGAGGATTCTGCTTCGCGTTCAACATCGGATCAGACCGTCCTGATCGGGGTGCACATCGGCAAATCAATCAGGTATGGAGCGAACTACTACGGTGTCCCAGGAGACACGACGTATGACGAGAACCTGAAGACCCTCTACGAGGAAGCCGAACAGGACGTCTGGTATAAGGTTGACATCAGGATCGACTGGGCGAATATGGTGTACGATATCTACTTGGACGACGTCCTCAGAGTGGATAAGGCACCGTTTGCCGGGAGCGGAGTCAAGAGGGTTGGCCTCAACACTTACCACCACGTCGCGACGTGGTATGACGAAATTTACATTGGCACTGATTCGACAATGAACTTTCGTTGCCCCAAGGTCCTCGAGACCGGAATTGAGATGACTAGACCAGCGCAAACTGGGTGGAAGGCCGACGACATCGGGGGCTACAGCGAGAAGCACAAGATGCGACGCCACAGGTCCCACGTATCGAGGAGGGAGATTTACAAATACAACAACGGCGGACTTACTCCATTTGATGGGGAGGGACACAAGAAATACACCTCAGACATCAAGTTCAGGTTTGCAAACGGAGACAGGGAGGACAAAAATGGTGGGCTAAGCGCTGGGGTTTTGTTGAGAGTGCCGGAGGCAGGAAGTGAAGACAGATACTACTGGTATGGGGAGCATACCAACACTGACGGGTCAAGGGACGGATACGATAACAGTGCCGACATGCAGGGCGGCGTGGGGGCTTGCAGCACGGACGACTTCGTTACTTGGAGGAACGAGGGAATCATGTTTCACTATACCAATATCACCGACATGGTGTTTGGGACCAATGGACCCTTCGTGGTCGAAAGGCCTAAGGTTCTTTACAACAACGTTACGAACAAGTATGTCATGTGGATGGGGATTGATGACACTGCCAAAACGTTGGGTCTGGCTGGGGTCGCCGTCTCTGATTATCCAAACGGCCCCTTTGACTTCATCAGGAGCTTCTACCCCGATGGGAACGAGACACACGACCAGACAGTGTACCAAGACGAGGGCGGCAACGCCTTTCTGATGAGAACATATTACAGCACTGTCGACTACATCCTTCCTGCCCCTGTCATGCAGCCCATGTGGGAGTCTGTGAAGAACAAGGATGGTACTAATAACTTTGGGCTATCATATCATCGTGGGGTGTACGAACCTGCGTACGATGATTTCCATGATATCTACCTGCAGAGGTGGAGGACAGAGGACCAACCATGGGAGGTCATTTGTGTCGACAAGCTGACAAAAGTGGAGAGGAAGGTGCCCTTTGGCGAGACCAACTTTGACGGGGAGGTTTGCCAGGACCCGACAGAGTACAAGATTGTCAAGGGACAGGGTCAGTACGGCTCGGATCTAAAGGGCGTCGAGACGAGGTTCTTGGACCCTTCCAATGAGACCAACTCCTGGTGGCAGCCCAGCTCGGTGCCCACCGTCAAGGCCCAACCCTGGTCAAAGAACTACCGGGATGGAACCTGCGGAATACGTAAGCTCGACAACGATATGCAGAAGCTCGACCCCGACCTCCCAGAAAGGGAGATCGGCGCAAGGGGCACTTGTAGTAACGTGGTGGACAACGCTGTCCACCCTACCCCTCCTGATAAGCTCATCGGAAGCAACACTATCGTGGAACAGAGGAGGGCCAAGTTCATTGCTATTAGCAAGCTTACTGACGACTATCTGGACACGAGCGGTGTGGTCAAGAGCTTCGAGGGGGAGATGGAGGACAGCAAGGATTTGATCACCTTGATGAAAGGCAATAAAGGATTCGGATGGAACGCCGGAGAAGAGCTAGGTTCGACCTACCAACCGCAGGTCTTTACAGAGTTCAAGACGGCAGCCGACTGGGAGACCAGATTCCACCAATACGAGACCAACTTCAACGACAGGGCGAGGTACTCTCTTGCCTGCACATTGGATGGAACTTGCCCTGTCAACTTCAGGGATCAGGTGGACATGTGAATGAGTATAATAATAGTGTATTTTTATGAACAAAAAGGTTTATTTTATTTGTTCATTATCTTTATGAAATATCTTGCAAGAAAGCCAGGAGAGAGAGGAGGGGAGAAGATAACAACTCTGGGGGTTAGGCTTTTCCCCCAAGGATCCTTGGAAATCTCTGAAATGTTTGCGTCTAAAACGCCCTCCCGAAAGTGTACGATAACCAGTATGCACGATCCTTACGCCGACAAAGCCATGAGGGCCTTGTTCTCAGGTAAACCTACTCATCGGAAATCTGCTCGGCACCTGAAAAACTGGGCAAACAAGGCTTCCCTCCCAAAGGACACCTATGTGGAGGGCGTCGGTAAGGTAGGAATCCGGAGAAAGGGGGATAAAATGATCAGAGAGGTTGTGGTTGAGAAGAAGAAATCTTTACGGGTAAAGGGGGAGATGAAGACATTCACCAAGATAGAGAAAAAGGTTTTCGACGGCAGACATGGAACTATTCCAATGAAGAGCTACCCAGTCGATAGGGACAGTGTGGGTAGGGCAATGTGGGAGACGTTGGAGAGGCCTACTGAGACGGTGGTGCTTGAGAACAAGGTTGAGGATGCCAAGGATTACTTGAACTCGGTAGATAGAATATCGGAGCCTCCAGGGTTCGTAAAGATAAAAGGGACGAGCCGGAAAGGGAAGACCGAAATGATGAACGCTTACCCCGGAAGGGCTGTGTATCAGGGCACGATAACAATTAAGAAGGAGAGCGGAGTAGTAGACAGGGAGCTCGACGACTGGAGGGTGCAGACCTGGGACTGGGACGAGCGAACCACGAAGAAGATAAAGGAGATCCGGCCGCAGAGCGCTCCCATTACGAACCTAAAGAAGTCGCAGAGGTTTGGCAGAGACCGGCTGAGCACCCCCAGCAGGTTCCGGAGGTTGGGGGAGATGACGGAGGAGGAGGCAAGGAAGCAGTATCCTGACCAGAAGATGTACCGGCTCATGAAAGCTTTGCCCGGAGAGGACGTCGGGGGAAAAGGGAAGATTGACCTCGACACACTTACTTACTCACAGAAGGACCCCAGCCTCTTTGAGTGGGTCGTTGAGGAGCCGGTCTCTACCTTGAGAAAGAATCTATCCTACAACCCAAACGGCGTCCTCAAACTAGCTCCCGCCCGCTACATCCGAGCTGAGCTCTCCCCTAGCCCCGGTGATCCCCTCCCTGCCTACGAGTACTCTGATTACGTCCGTGAGAAGATTTGCCTTTTGAGTGTGCCCAAGACAAAGTGGGACGAGAAGAAGGTCCTGGCGTACGCCAGGGATTCCGAGGACGAATTAATTAGGATCGTTCAGGACAGGATGGACAGAACTAAAGAGGAAGTTAAGGAGGAGATTAGAGCGACTATGGTGGAAAGGGGGGTGAAGGATAAGAGCTCGTACACGAGGGAGAACGACAGTAGGGAGAGGGACTTTAAGACTTTGTATTGGAAACAGGGGGGAATGTAAAGACGCCATTTTGTTGTTCGTAGAAAATTGACTAAAGGGTATTTTCTTTTCAATATCTCTTTTCGCGTTTTCGTTACGCCAGCACAGTGACGAAGAACACGATGAAAACCGTCAGCACAGCCATGACCTTCATCGCCAGCATCTTGTTGCTCCTCAGGCTTTCCAGCGTCTTCGTAAGCTGTGTAATTCCGCTCTGTATATTATCGTGTGCGTCCTCCACGTTGTCTTCAACCCTCTGTACCAGTTCCCCGTGTTCGTTTACCATGCTTGCCAGCCGTTGGAACACAGTACCGAGCTCCGCGATGTGGCTCTCTATCTGACTGACGGCGTTTGCGCGGTCTGATAGGTAGCTGTTGGCTGTAGGTATTAGCAGCTGGCTCATCTCCTCCCCCCCCTGTTCCTCCATCTGCGCGATCTCAAAGGGCGTCATCATCTGAGAGCTGCCGCTAGTATACTCGTCCAGGGCGGACAGCTCGGCTGCGTACTTGCTCTGCAAAGGGTTCAAGGGGAGACCACCCCCGGGTTGGGTTACCGCACCTACCCCCCCGTTGGGCCGACCTCCTGGACGAGGGAGGTTGTCTTTTTTAGGGGTGTTGGTGGTCCTCTTGTGCACCCCTAGCTGCTGCTGTTTCATGTTAAGTCCTCTTCCCTCTTCCGACTGGTTGGCTGCGCTCGCCGGCGGGGCGAGGCTGATGTTCTTCTTTAGCCCCCCCTGTCTCCCCACGTCCGCCAGACCCCCCACCTTCCCGAACCTCTGCTTCCTATCATCCTTCTGTTTCATCCCCTCTGTCCTCTCCAGGAGCACGCTCTTGAACTCCTTAGCCGCACCCGTTACAGACACCTTCAAGGCCTCCACGACGACCGTCGTGTGCTCTTTGGACGAGCCGTCTAGCTTCCCCTTGGCGCCCGCCAGGAACTCTGAGCAGGTCAGGACGAGGGAGTTCAGGTGCTTGAGGTCGGAACCTATCTCACCCACGTAACGGTCTATCTCGGGACCAGGGTCGGAGAACAGCGTGCTCCGCTTCACAAGTGAGGTAAGCTGTGTGGTGTGGTGGGTGGGGGGGGAGAGAGGGGAGGGTTAGTATATAATATGCTTCATGGGCATTCCATACATACCCACCTTCTGCAATTTAAGACTGGTTTGTGTAATCTGCTTAGAGACGTTGGCAGCTAGATGATGAAACTTGTTGAGTTGTTCTGTAGCTGTAGCTGTTGTTGCTGTAGATGTCTTAGCTACAGTGTTTTGTTGTTGTGGAGTTTGAGCGAGACTGGACATATATGAGTTAAGCTCATTTAGTCTGTCCATTCTGAACGTTATTCACAGTATTGAGGCTATTAAGAAGGCGATGAGGTGATGAGGTTGGGGGTACGAAGAAGGAGTAATTTAATTCAGATTCAGGATTCAGAAATGGAGGAAGGAGAATTTGAAGTCCAAAGTCCAGAGTTTAGGAAGTTCATATCTCAACTTCATTTGTGATTATGACGTAAACAATTGTCCGAATGTGACTGTATGACTTTCTCCCAACTTGTATTCGAAAATCTTAATTTGCGATGTGCCTCTTTACCCTCTTTACTTCCATCAAATATAAGTAGGAAAAAAAGAAGAAGGGGAGAAAAACTACCCAAGAATGCTCCAAGAACTCATTGAAACAGCATTCCCAGACGCTGAAAATCTATATTCAATATTTGGTATATCCAACACCGCCACAACCAACGAAATCAAGAAAGCTTACTTCAAAATGGCCAGAAAAGTAAGTCAAGTCGGAGGGAATTCCCGCTGGCAAATGTCAACCTCAAATTTATGCCATTCAAAGCCTTCTAACAATCACACACACTACACTAACTCCAACATACACCTAATATACATCACATCAACACCACAGTGTCACCCAGACAAGCTCCCCCCAACAATATCAGATTCCTCGAAAGCTCAAAAAACCGCCCAGTTCCAGGCAATCTCAGGTGCCTACGAGATCCTCTCCGACGTCTCCAAGCGTTCAAACTACGACCAATACGGTCTATCCTCCGACGATTCCATGGGAATGGACGAGCCGGACTGCGGTTGGACTGAGTATTTCAACGCTATTTACCAGCGTGTTGACGAGGGTAAGATCAAGGTATTCAAGGACAAGTACAAGGGCAGCGATGAGGAGAGGAGGGACGTTCTGAAGTGGTACAAGGTCACGGAGGGAGACCTTGGGAAAATGCTTGAGTGCGTTATGCTGAGCACTGCGGGGGACTTTAAGAGGTGGGTCGACGATTACATTAACCCAGCAGTGGAGAACGGGGATGTACAGAGGTTCGAGATTAAGGGTTGGGACGAGAAGGGGGAGGTCGAGGGTGAGGATGTTGTGGATTGCGGGGAAGGGGAGGAGAACGTGGAGCCTGAGGGGAAAGGGAACGGGAAGAAGAAGGGGAAGGGGGGGAAGAAGAAGAAGAAGAAGATGGACGAGGAGAAGGAGGCCGAGGAGCTCATGAACGCTATCAGGGGGAAAGGGAGGGGGGGAGGGATGGGGGGCAGTGGAGGGGGAGGCGGGGACGGGGACCTAGCGGCGATGATACTAGGAGGGGGAAAGAGGAAGAACCCAATGGAGGATATGCTTAAGAGCATGGAGGAGAGGTACGGGGGGGCAACAAAAACTAACAAGAAGAAGAAGACGAAGAAGAAGAAGGAAGCGATCGACGATCCGCTTGATGACGCAGAGTTCGAGAGGATTCAGGCAGAGATGCTGGCGAGAAGGAAATGATGGCACGTAACTTTGACTCTTTTCACTTTTCACATGACAAATAAATTCCCTATATATCCTCCGCCCTACACATCCCAATCGTCGTCATCATCCTCTTCCACCACCCTGTCCTTCTTGCAGAAGCAGCAGCAAAGCCAGAAGCAGCACAGCGTCAGGCTCCCTCCCAGTCCCAACACAATCCACTTGGCTACCACCGCCGGCACCATGTTGAGCACACTCAAAAGTATCTGTATCTCCGGGCCAAATACCACCCCCACCGCTACGAACCCCACCATCATAAGTATACAACAACACCCCGCTCCGCACTCCTTGGCGAGGGTGTCCCCTAGGCATGTCTGGATCATGTAGAGTGGGTTGAACATCATCTTTGTGAAATCAACTCGGCCCTCGGGGGGGGGTAACATAGGGAACGCGTTCGGCTCAGACCTACCGTCCCCGCACTTTCTCCTATTCGCCAGGTCTATCGGCACGACCTCGAGGGTCATCAGGACCCTCCCGCGCTTGCTTACCTCCCCGGTCTTCAAGTCCACCCTGCTGAAGTTGATCCACCCAGAGTTCTCCGGAGCCGTCAATCCCAACCCGCCCCTAATCTGCTCCAGGATACCCTTCTTCTTTTTCGCCTTCTTTTTGCTCTTCAGCTTCATCTCTATCTTCTCCCTCTCATTACTCTCCTTCACCCCTCCCCTCCCCCCCCCCTCCAGGTCCCCGTCCTCCCACAAATTCCCCGACACCTCCCTCCCCAGCAAGCTGGTCCTCTCTGTAGCCTCATCCTCATCTTCCCGAACCTTGTGCATGACGAACTCGTTCTCCTTGGATTCCAGCGCCTTCCTCTTCGCCGCCATCTTAAGCTGCTTCCCGGAAGCCCCAAACACGTGGTACTCCATCCCCAAATCTCTCGTATTATAAGCTGTTTTGAACGCGTCGGAAAGGTCAAGCGAGGCCTCGCATAGGCAGTCCGAAACCAGGAGGTCAGCGTCCCAGACCTGAATCTTCAGGTAGCTCGCCCCCTCCCCCCCCCCCAGAACCCTCCCACCCTGGCGTAAAGACACTGGGAACTTGATCCGAAAATTCCAGCTCGCCTTCCCCTTCTTAGCGAAGTAGTGAACGTCAGTGGACTTCCATTCCTCCTCCCCCAGCCTTAACTTTACGTACAAGTCGCTCTGCCCACTGAAGTCCCCGCCCGATGGTATGTCCTCGCTCTTCCACACCACGGCCCTGACATCAAAATCGTGGGGAGGGGGGGGGGTAATGTCAAACTTCTCGAGCCTCTTCTCGTCCTTTATTGGGATCATGTCAACCCAAAGCTTGAGCTGACCTTGGGACTGTGTACTGCTGGAAATCTTCAGCTCCCGTGACTAAGACGATGAGCGAAGGAGATTAGTGATATGTCAACGAAAGAAAATGTACTTCAACCCTCTGTCTTCCCTCCACTTCTCCTCACCTCCAAGGGCTTGACAGCCATCCCCCTCCAATCCTTCGAGAACCACCGGGACTCCAGGTCAATCACTGTGCTACCGATGAGGTCATTGCTGCTGAACTTATCGTAGTCCCACACCTCGATCTTGAGCATGGAGTCACCTGGGATCTTGCACACCATGTCGAAGCGCTCGTAGAACTCAGGCTTCAGGGTCTTCATGTGCTTCTTCGATTCAAACTTCGACGACCCCAAGGATACCTTCAAGAAGGGGTCCGACGATTTTCCATCCTTGGCCGTCAGGTCCACCGCATCCAAGCAGTACAACCTCACCCTGAACTTCTGCTTCACTTGCATGGCCTTGGTAATCGCCTCAGTCCTGGAGTTGTCTTTCTTGTTCTCGTCCGCAAACGATATCTTCGCAAATACATTGAAGGCGCCGATCTGCTCTAGCTCGTACTTTTGGGTGGAACTCGTCGAGTTAGACTTCTTGCCCCTGAACAGGGGGACAACACTGTAGATTGGCTTGCTGCGAAAGTCGCTTAGCAGAGTCTCCCTGTTCTTCATGTAGGGGGCCTGGTTGATCCACTCGTTGGAATCGCTCACATGAGAGGAGCAGCAACTGCTGTCGTCATCGTCGTCATCGTCGTTATCATCATCGTAAACCCCTTTTCTTTTGAGCGCCTTGTAATGCTCAGTACTTCCCAACCAGAAGCTTCCAGTCCCCAAAAGAGTCTTTCCGATTGCCTTCTTGTCGTAAACGGTCACATCAAGGAAGGGGGCATCTTCGTATTTTTCAGGCAGCATTATGTTCGAGATGGAGAGCGGCTGCGAGAAGTTGCAGTTCGTAGGTTTAGGCTTTGACGAGGGGTCCGTCTTGTATGTCCTCCCGGCAATGTGAAGCTCGGCGTAAGGCTTTGACACGGAGGTGAACGAGCTCGGAGATTTGAGGTTGCGGCAGGAAAGGGCGATTATGTCGATGTTCGCTGCCCTCCACTTTGTTTGGATCGGGATGAGCTTTGCCGCCTTGCCGTTCCCATCCTCTAATTCTCCCCCCCCTTCGACCCCACTCTCACTAGCGATGGGAGATGGAGGCACCCTCATCGCTTCCGTCTCCCGCTCGTCCTCATCAAGAACCTCTACTCCAACCAAAATCTGCCCACCATTGATGTCCCCGTCCTCTTGGTAAAATATATTCCTCCACTTGGGAGGCCCCCCGTCATCCTCGTTCAGACGAAGTATACAGTTCCCAACGAAATCATCAGACTCGCCGATGCCCTCGTCTCTGTCCCAGATTTGGATTACAACCTCCGGCCTCCTTGTTTTGTCAGGGGGGAGGAAGGTGGTGAAATGGAGAGATTCATACCACGAAGGGTTGCGGGAGTTTGGCTTCACGCTAGAGGTAAGCGTCTGAGAACCTATCGTGATCTTGGCGTAGGCATCCAACGCCCCAGTGTTGGCGTCCCAAGGGGGAAGTTCTCTCCCCCTATACAGGTCAATCTTCACTGTTGACTTGCGGTTGGGGGGCCTCGGGCCAGTTGCAATCGACTCTTGTCTCCAAGGTTGTGCCTCGGAGTTGTTGGAGTCACCATCTAGGGCGTAAAGGCCAACCTTGGCGAAAATAGAACCAGGAAATATGGTGTCGTTGATGGCGTCCACGGCCTTGTCCTCCTTCAGGTGAATCCATGTGAGCTGGGGCTGAGGGAGGAATGCAGCGACGATCGAGGGTTCGAGTTAGTATCCAAAATGCCACCTTACTAATTGTTGGTTTCGCGATCTATTTCAATCAATCCTTGCCGGGTCACTCACCTCACCAGCATCCAAGCTGTTGGTGTCGCCAGGGATCAGCGGGAAAGCAGTGAGCTCAAGGAGCGATACGGCGGAAATTCTGCGGTAGGCGATTGGGATCTGTTTGGGCGCAGTTCCCTTCATCAACGTGATGACCAGATCAGGGACCTGAAGTGGGTCCTTGGAGGCTTTGAACTGCAACGAGACGCAGGAAGGTTTTTGTTTGCGTTAGTGATAAGAATTGTCAAAATCCTTCAACTAGTTTACTCTCACCTTCACATTAAGCACCCCGGAGCTGTCCCATTCACACATCATCGACTTGGAAGGTTTCATGACCTTTGTGGAGCAAAATGCTGAAGACACGGAGAAGCGGACTGACATAACGTTTTTTGACATGGTCGAGGACATTTTCGTCTTCGGAATGTTGGCCCCTACCGGGACGAAGGCCTTCAAGTGGTAGGTCTGGAGGGTCCTCGGCGTGATAGATTTGATTGCTTTCACCTTATTCTTCTGCGGGCGCGAGGACCCGTCCTTCTTCACACCCTGCTTCTCCTCAAGCGAGATAGTCATGCGCCCCCGGAAGTGGGAGGCGTTCGCGAGAGGCTGCGTGTTCATCAGCTTGACTGCGTGCGAGGAAGAACCGTACATGCTGGGGGGGGCTCCATAAAAGGGAAGCTGCGTCTTCTTGAACTTTTCAGGGTAAGCGCGAACGCGGGAGAGCTTGAGGAGCTGTGTGGTCGCAATTAGTCTGTTGGAAGACACGATTTGACCCCTCCGCTCCCATACCGTGATCCTTATCGACTGGGTCATCGTTGGGTGGAGCACGGCGAGCCAGACGGATTGATTGATGTTGCTGTAGCGGCAGGGGAAGAGGTGCGGAAAGTGCGGCATGGGGAGGGTTGCAGTGGGGGCAGTCTCAAAGTGGGACGTCCCAAACTCAATCTGCGAGCGTCGAGCGAAGCGAGCCGCGGAAGGGGTTGTGTTGGCGGGGGAACAAAAGAGGAGTCTACTGTTACTGTCACTTCTTGTCCATTCTCACCTTCACGAAGCAGTTGGATGCGGGCACAACGAGGTTCTCGATGTTGTGAATCTTAACGACAAGGAAACGGAGCTCCACAGCCTGCATGGGGGCCATCATGGGCGTACCAAGGGAGTCCCCTGAAGCCTCCGCAGCCTTGCGCTCGAGAGCCCTCTCCTTATCAATGTTATGCTGGCGTCTCTTCTGGCCAGGGCCAGTGGCCGAAACCGAAAGCTTCAAAAAACCCTGCGTTCCCGACTCATCAGCGTTCGTGGCCTCGTCGTTCTCAAGGCAAACGTACTGCCTGTAGAGCTCGTGGTGATTGAGAGCAAAAATCGACTCAAAGATATCCGCGTTCCAGACGCCAATGAGGTCTCCGACGCCGTGGCCTGCGTGGCGAGCGGCGGAAATGATCGCATTAGTCAAAAAGACAAGGCAGCTTCTCCCCTCTTCCTTCTCACCTGCAACTGTAACGTCCGCATCAATAACAGAGACGGAAATCTGTCCCATTTCAATGTCACTGTGGGTCAGATCCTTGAACTCAAACTTGAAGGTCTCATCGAACACGGCGTTTCTGTCGTTCGACACCACCCTAGTGGCAGCCTTTTGCTTCTTCCCGTCGCCAAAGTCAACCTCCACAACCACAACAGGGTCTGCAGAGCCATCCGGGTCGGTAGCTCTAGGGGTGATGGGAGGGGGGGGAGCAGGTCAGTGGCGGTGACTCCCCACACTCTTCTACTCTTTCCTCCATCTCACCTCAACTCCCTCACTTCAATAATATGGACATGGACCAGCCAGTCACCCTCCCTAGCAGACTCTAACCTGTGCTTCGCCTCCTCCATCTCTTTTCGATGGGCGGCTAAATCATCAGCCTTCTTGGAGGCATTATAAGTCGAGGCAACCTGGGATACCTTATCATTCTCAGTCTCACTCTCAGAGTCCCTGGAGTCGCTCTCGCTTTCGGGCTGGGCGGGAGCAGGAGACATCGTGCCTGAAACCATTCTGTCCAATACGCTTGACTTGCGAGCTGGAGAGGAGGCCATGGCAACAGGTTTTGAGGTTGAGGGTGGCAAAGGCAGGACAAGGAAATCTGGAAGATCAAGTTTTGGAAATTAGACCGGGTGCATGGTATTAGAGCCTGCGGCTGATTCACCACAAGTAAGGAGAGCGCATGCGCGAAATATTTTAACGAGGTTGAATGGTTATAATAAATTGTTGATTAAAATAAGTCATAAATAATACTTCTGGCCGTAATTTAACCAGGGATTTAGATCCCCTGCAATTCATTGCAAGATTACCGGAGCTATTCCAGAGAAGCACGACGTCTCGTAATGATTTCACTTCTGACTCATTCCTGTTGAAATTTTTCCAATTCTGCCAAATTCTGAAGTGCACTTCATTTCTTTACTTCCCTCACACGACGTTAGATAACCACAGATTCTGTGGGCGAAACAGATGAAGGCATCTCCATCTATGAGCGCACTCTCACCTCCTAAAGAGCGCGACACAGTAAAAATTGGCCAGCGCACCAGCAGGCGACCTTTAGACAACAGCACCAAACAGCCTCCAAAGTCTCTTCCTGGAGCTATACAATCGACAGACACGATGAAGAGGGTCAATAGCAAGAACTGGGGCTGGTACGAGGACGATAATCGTGAAGATGAGGAAGATGAGGCAAACTTTTTTGAAGCCGTGGCGAGCGGTGGGTTTGATGGTGTGGAGTTACCCATCGACAGGGAATCATTGAGCAGCTATGGCTCGCCTTCGATGTCTGCTGACGATAGCAGTTATCCCGTGAGCTTCCCTGGGGGTGCCACCCCGGTTTTGAATAATACAAGTGGGGCTCTGCGTGGCCTCAATGGTGCACCTGTGACGACCGCCCCTGACTACGTTCTGGAGGAAAGCATAAGCAGCCAGAAGCTCTGGAACTTGACTGCTCAGAACAGGCCGGTGCAACCGGCTGAGGAGAGGAGCAGGTTCGAGGAGAAGTGGATAAAGAATTTTGAGAAATCCAATGTTGACTATACCCATTCTCGGTCGCAGCTGTTCAAGAAGAACGAGGACATCGACGGCTCGTTGGGGGAGGGGATAGTAGGGATTGGAAGTGGGGAGGTAGGAGTGGAGGGGAAGGCTGGGTTGAGGGGGGAGTTTGTGGGTGTGAAGGGGGAGGGGGTTTTGAAGAAGGAGGTGAGTGGGAGGAGCGCGAAGAGCGAGCCGATGACTTAGAAGG